>JASDQU010400314.1:0-10875 GCA_032191745.1 Picea mariana | reverse complement strand
TCGAGGGTATTGAGAACCCTAGCTTGGATATTATTGTAACAGAGCTCTGCTCGATTGGAGGTTGCCCCCTCGAAGAGGCCTGTGAACATTGCTATCTGAATCAAGTGCTATTTCTGTTCAAGTGCTATTTCTGTTGCTATTTCATATATCGTTACTGTGTATTGAGAAGATTATGTTGGATATTTTACTGTTATTCTGTTATTTCTAGCATTTCATTTATGTTCTGCATATTTTATATATCTGGTATCTTGCATTGAGTCCTAGTTTATTCTCGGTGGTTTGGTATTAGTCTTGGCATTGTATTGGAAATTTATTATTGAGGAAGTTTTTGTTGAGTTTTCTCCCCCATGAGGGTTTCCTAGGATAAAATGTTGTGTACCTTGTGATGTATTTCTTTCAGTGATCCTCTTTATGTTTTTGTTTTGGAAATGCTTTGAATGCTCTAGTAAATTTCAAATAACGTATTAACAACACTAAACTTAACATGGTATCAGAGCTTGATTGAATAGAGCACCTTTCGCTAGGTATCTAAAAACATCACTGTTGTCATACAAGGAAATTAGGGCTTTTTACTGAAGAGGAATTTCTGACCAAAAACCATCTAGGGAAGTGTGCCCTACCCTAGAGCATCCTTTGGCATCTTGAGCACACCTTTTTAGTTGCTAAACTCTCTGGAAATTCAAAACCTATTTTTGACTGGAACCAGAAAACCATGAAAGCAAAACCAGTACTAGAAGTACCGGTCCAAAAGTGTGCAGGTCAAGTTTCAAGGGGTAAAAATTGGAATTCTATTGAAATAGTCAGCTCCAACCAACTTGCCTTAGCCCAACGCATCTCCTAGTAAGTTCAGATTCATTTTCTGAGCACTTTCATTTTCTGGTCATTTTCTAGTCATTTTCCTAGGTCCAGGTCAAGATGTCTACAAGAACCAAGCTTGTTGATAAGTTAGAAGGTGTTGAAAATTTTCGTGCCTAGAAGTAAGAAATTGGACTCATTCTTGAAGAGAATGACCTTGCAAAATTCATAAAAGAAAATGTATCGAAACCCAAAGAAGAAGCCAAAGAAAAGTACAATAAGGATATGATTAGGGCCAAAATAATAATTGTAGATTCCATTAAAGACCACTTGATCCCTCAAGTGTCTTCTAAGAATACTCCAAAAGATATGTTTTATTCCCTAACTAGAATGTATGAAGGAAATAACATCAACCAGAAGATGAATATGAGAACCCAACTCAAGAATACAAAGATGCAAAAAGGAGAAACAGTTCAAGACTATTTCTCTGGGGTTTCTCAATTCAAGGAACAGTTAGAAGAAATTGGAGACAACTTAGATGAAGACGAACTCATAATGACAACTCTTAATCATCTCACAAGACCTTGGGATGCCTTCATCCAAACTATTTGTGCAAGAAAAGAGAAACTCCAATTTGTCTATCTATGGGAAGAATGTGTTCAAGAAGAAGAAAGAGTGGCCAACTGAGAAGTCGTACTATTAAGGGATGAAGATCAAGCCCTGGATTCTCATACTAAAGGAGGAAAGAAAAGGTCTCATTGCCAAGAGGAGGTCCATTTTCATAAAGAATCTAACCCTCCAAACAGATTCCAGAAATACATAAGGGTCAAAGAAAGGGAAAATAGTTTTCTTCTTATCAATGTTATCATTGTGATAAGATGGGACATGTTTCTAAGAACTATCCTGCCAGAAAGGGAGAATACAAAAAGAGAAATAACAAAAGACATCATGCCCATGCATCTGAAGATGATGAGCCACCCAAGAAGTTGACTAAAGAATAAATTGAAGATTATGTTGTGTTTTCATCCCTCTCAGGATCTATGATACCTGGAGAGGATACTTGGCTCATAGATAACGGTGCCTTTAAGCACATGACAAGTCAGAAAGACATTCTTTCTATCCTTACATAAAAGGAATTCCCCCATAAATTTTCACTTGGAGATGATTATCAGTACCCTATCAAAGGAATGGGAGAATCCACCTACAAACTGGATTCAGGAACTCCTATGAGAATGAAGGATGTACTCTATGTACTAGGTTTGACAAAGAAATTACTTTCTATCTCATCCCTAGATAAGAAAGGCTTCAGGGTTTCATTCATATATGGTGAATTTCTTATGTGGCCTAAAGGAAAAACTATAGAAGATGTAGTTGTTATTGGTACAAAAGAAGGAGGTTTGTACAAGTTAAAAGGTCACTCAGATGTAGCCTTAACTCACTCTACTTAAAGTCCTTGTGAACTTTGGCATAGAAGAATAGCTCACATAAACTACAAAACCTTACCATATGTAAGAAAGGTAGTTATAGGTTTAACGGAATTTAAGGTTGATCATGAAGGTGTATGCAAGGGATGTGCACAAGGAAAGACCATAAAGAATCCTTTCCCAAAGAGCGACAATAAGGAAGAAGGAATCTTGGAGCTCATCCACTTAGATGTATGTGGTCCAAGGCCATCAACCTCTCTAAGAGGGTATGTATACTATTCATCATTTATTGATGATTACTCTTGTAATACTTGGGTTTATTTATTGAAATCAAAAGATGAAGTACTCGGAAAGTTCAAGGAATTCAAAGCCTTGGTAGAAAACCTATCCGAAAGAAAAATCAAGATAATTAGGTCAGATAATGGAGGAGAGTACACCTCAAATGAATTTGGAATATTTTGCAGAGATGTCGGGATTAAGAGGGAGCTCATCACTCCCTATAATCCTCAACAAAATGGTGTAGCAGAAAGAAAGAATAGAAAAATTACGGAAGCATTAAAGACTATGATTCATGATCAATATCTTCCAATGCACTTATGGGCGGAAGCATCAAGAACAACAGTTTATGTCCAAAACAGATTATCCCATAGTGCACTTGGATTCAAAACCCTCTAAGAAATGTTCATCGGAAAGAAGCCATAAGTAAGCCATCTCAAAATATTTGGTTTTCCAATATTTGTACACATTCCAAAAGAAAAGAGAACTAAGTTGGATCCCTTAGGAAAGAAGGGAATATTTGTTGGATACTATGAGGTATCTAAGGCCTTTAGAATCCACATACCAGGTTACCTTCATATTGAGATAAACAGAGATGTAACCTTTGATGAAGATGCAACACTCAAAATATCAAGGAAATCCCATCTTGAAGAAGTATATGAAGAAGAACTTGTAGCTCCCAGAGTTGCAGAACCAATGAAGGAAGTTATAGTTACCCCTGATGATGAGATTCCAGAATATCATGATATGATAGAATCTCAAGAACCTCCCCAGATGATGATGTCTCACAAGAGAAAGCCAGCTTGGGCAAGGGAACTTATTGAAGATGAAGAGAAGTATGGTTCCCCAAAAGGAACCATGAGACAAAGCAAGAAACCTAAACGATTATCCAGTTATATGGCCTTCATGTGTGATCTCATAGAAAAGGAACCTACTTGCTTTGAAGAATTCATTCAAAAGAAAGAATGGGTTGATGCCATGATAGAAGAATATCGATCCATTATAAAGAATGATTTATGGGAAGTAGTTCCTAGACTAAAGAACAAAGATATGGTATCTTCCAAGTGGATATACAAGATAAAACATGTAGCAGAATGAAGTATCAAAAAACATAAAGAAATATTTGTGGCTCGTGGTTTTTCTCAAAATGAAGTTATTGATTATGAAGAGACATTTGCTCATGTAGCTAGATACACTTCTATTAGAACCATCATAGCTTTTGCATCCAAAATGAAGTGGAAGTTACACCATATGGATGTGAAAACAACCTTCTTAAATGGTGTTATTGAAGAAGAAGTGTATATATAACAACCACGAGGGTTTGAAGTTTAAGATAGAAAGACTCATGTCTGCAGGTTGAAGAAAGATTTGTACGGGCTGAAGCAAGCTCCTAGAGCTTGGTATGGAAGAATTGATAGTTTCCTGACGAGCTTGGGCTTTACCAAAAGTAAAGTTGATTCTAACCTTTACTTCAAGTTTATGAATGATGAGCCAGTTATATTGATACTATATGTAGATGATTTATTCTTGACAAGAGAAGAAAATCTCATCAAAGATTGCAATAAGAAGCTCACTGCAGAGTTTGATATGAAAGACCTAGGCCCAATGCATTATTTATTAGGTATTGAAGTTTGGCAGAGCCCAGAGAATATATTCCTTAACCAAGGGAAGTATGCAGTTGAAATACTGAAGATATTTGACATGTTGGAATGTAAATCCATGAACGCACCCATGGAAACAAATTTGAAGCTTCTAGTTGATACTTCGCCAGAATTGGTTGATGCTACTCTATATAGACAGATTATTGCATCGTTGATGTATCTGATGAATACTATGTCAGATATATATTTTGTTGTGAACACCTTGATTTAGTATCTGGTGGAGCCTAGACGTGTTCACCTTGTAGCTGCAAAGAATGCGATGAGATACCTTAAGGGTGTGTTGGATTATGGTCCATGTTATACTGGAGATCATGAATTTAGACTATATGGTTATACTGATTTAGATTGGGTTGGAAGTGCTTCTGATAGAAAGAGCACTTCAGGATGTTGTTTCAGTATGGGGTCAACCATGACTTCATGGAAAATCAAGAAGGAATCTAGTATTTCTCTTAGCACGACAGAAGAAAAATACATTGCAACATGTTCCGCCAGTTGTGAAGCCATATGGCTTCATAAGTTGTTGACAGGTCTGTTCAATCTGGAGATGGAAGACACCGGGATTCTATGTGATAACTAGAGTTGCATAAAGATTACGGAGAACCTAGTGTTCCATGATAAGTTGAAGAACATAGAAATCTGGTATCACCACATTCATGATATGGTGCAGAGGAGAGATGTAAAGCTCCAATATGTTGGCACAGATGAGAAGGTTGCAGATGTGTTGACCAAGACTCTATCTTGTGTAAAGTTTGAGTAGTTTTGAGACAAGATTGGAGTTTTCTGAAAGGACCTCCCTCAAAGGGGGGAGTGATGTTGATGATACTATAGTGTCCTGACCAACAATGGGTAGATCAGTTAGGATTTTATATCCTAGGGGATTGATCATCCCTGGGAAGATCTCGAAGGTACGGTAAGGATAGTCTGTCAAAGTACCTGTGCATGTATATGCCAGTTGTGGTCAGTAGTGGTAGATCTGTTAGGATTTNAGGGAATCTTATGATTCCTGGGAAGATCCCGAAGGTCTGGTAAGGACAGCCTGTCAAAGTACCACAAAATGTTGTTGTTGCACCTGCCTCATTTTGTTGCCTCATGATGATGTTTTATCAACCTCATGATTTTGATGGTGTTGTATCAACCTTGTGTTGTTGATGATGTTGTATCAGCCTCATGTTGTTGATGATGTTGTACTAGCTTCATTCTATTGATGTTGATGTTTCAAATTCATGTTGTTGTTGTTGATGATGATGCTACTCCAACTCCATGATGTGAACGATGATGATATTGATGATGAGAAAAACTTTCGATGATTTGTAGATGTGCCAGTCAGTGATCCAAGTGTTGATGATGATGTTTCCTTCTCTTTCTCTTGATGATGTTTTATTGAGTTATGTTAGTAGAATACCCTTCTCGTTAAGGGGGAGTGTTGAAATATTGTAACTTCAAATAATATTCTAATTATATTTAAGTTATTATCTTATATATATAATCCCCTTTTGTGGATTGATCATGTCGAGTCTTGTATCAGACCAAATCCCCTTTTGTGGATTGGTCAAACCATATTTATATGGTGGTATTTGTAAATTTGGCCCCTAGGGTTTATAAAGTGGTTTTAACCACTATTGGAAGAAGTTGGCCCTACGAAGTGAAGATACATAACCCTAATGCCTCCTCAACTAGTATTTATAAGTGAGGATGGCACCTCGCTTGTTCATTCACTCACTCACACTTCTAGTGTGCATCTTTTTAAGGAAGTTGTAGTTGCAAGAGGAAGGAGAAGAGAGGCACATGCTGAGTCCTAGTTTATTCTTGGTGGTTTGGTCTTAGTCTTGGAATTGTATTGGCAATCTATTATTGAAGAAGTTTTTTTATGATAGGCGTATGCCCCCTCTCACGTCCGTCCACAGGATCGATCTTATCCTCCTATGTCTGAGCCGAATAGGCTCTTTTAGATTCCCAACTGGAATCCCTCTCAAACACGACCCAGATCCACAAGTCCTTTCTCCCTTTCCTTCTCGACCTCTGCACTTGGTCGTGGCCCTTTCCCCATGAGAGAAATGATATCAGGTTTTGGGATTTCAGGGTTCTCATTGTCGAGGGTCATTGACCTATCGAATCTCCGATCCCTGATGCTCTTTTCTCCTTGTGCTAGCCCTCTGGAGCTAAGCCCTCACCATCTGACCCCCGCCCCTATTATCGTGGTATTTCCTCCTCGAGGGGTTACTCCTATCGGAGTTTCGGTGGTTGCGATGACGATGTGCACGCACCCACAGAATCCCCGATCTGTCGAATCCCGATGCGCCTCTGCTTCGGTTATCCCTGGTCCACGTGACCACCGTCCCGTGACCACAACCTCACCCATCTTATCGGGATTTCGGTGTTCGCGATTTCAAAATGCGCGAGCACCATGTATCCGGGATCCGCGATATCCCGATTTCCGACTATCTGGCGGGATGCGACACCTGTCCTCCACTACAGCTCTTCCTCTCCCCGAGGTGTTGACAGATGTCCCCCCACTGATCGGGGTTTTGCACTTCAGGATTTTGAGTGGCATGAAACCTTTGTGCATGGGATCTCCGATAGCCCGATGGCTCAAATGGGTTTTAAACCCTGCGCAACTTCCGTCGATCCGATGGCTGTCGACGACCTCGGTCTAGATCCAACGGTTCAGATCTATCCTCTTGCGGTTTTGCTTCAGAGTCTAATCTCTGAGCATCTCCTCCCGATCCAACGGCTTACGGAGTTCCCGTATGAGATTCCATGGTTGTCGGTCCTCCTCTCATGTCCGCTCCTCTTGAGCTCCTCCTGGACGTGGAAATCCAACGGTGCAGATCTTCTTTCTCCGTCGATCCGACGGTTGCTATGCTCCCTCGAGCTTCCTGTGCTTTCTTCCCAGACTTGGAAGAATTCTTCATTCCCAAAGGCTTGGACCTTTGCGTCTCTTCTCCTCTGTGAACCCTCAACTTAAGTCTCGCTGATACGCGTAAAAGCGTTGCCCTTCCTGAGCTTCTGTCCTTGAATCCTCAATGGATTCTTTGACTCTTGCGCTCTTGTAGAGTCTCTACGCACACACGGTGCTATCTCTCCTAAGCTTCAACGAATACTCAGACCCCTTGGGGGCTTTCGTCTTCCTTCTCCCTGTAAAGGAGAATATGGACGCCTCCTGCTATCCTTCTGCTCAAGCGACCTTCTCTCTAAGTCTTCTGGGTATTCAGTAACCCAGTGAAAGCTCCCTCGGTGGATGCTTCCTTTAGATGATAGAACTCAAAGAGTTCCTTCCCCCTGTGTCGTCTGCACACTCCCTCGATGCCCTCCTGGCAGAGTATCCCTTCCACAGAACACGCAATAGTTCTTCTTTCCCTGTGCACTCATGCACTTCGCTTGATGCCCTCCAGGCAGAGATTCTTAGAATCCTCAGTAGAATTCTGGTCTTCCTTCAAACTCTCTCAGCAGAGTTCTCCTCCAACGCAACCCATGTGTATGCTCAATGCCCTCTTGGCAGAGCTCCACAGAACCTACAACAAGGTTTCTGTCTGCAACTGTGTCCTCCCTCACATAGTCTACCTCTTGAGGTGTTCAGCAACCTCAAAGGTCTTTCTCTTCCTGAGTTGTTGATCTCAGTTCCTATGCTCTCAGCACGTCTTTGTCTAACTCCTCAGAGTTCAAAGGTGCAACCTCTATGCATGGCTATCAGAACCTCAACATCCTGTCACACCCTCGTGGTGTGAAGCCTCAAATACCTTCAACCTAAAATCAAACACACTCCCTGCAAATGCATGATAACAGCATAAGGGAAACATTCATAGACATGCACATAAAACAGAATATTGCAGGAAAAACTGCTCTGTATTTATAATGGAAAATGCCTGTATATTTTACAAGGTGTTCCTGAGATCTCTCGGCTCCTCTCTACTCTCTTATGCTCTACATGCATACATTCACAAAATGAGATCTGAATATCTCTTTTACCTGAGGGATCATTCCTCCAGGTTCACCTACTCTATTAATTTACAATCAATGGTTGTCTAGTCTGCTATCCAGAACTAGATCTCAGCCGATCTACAATAAATGCCTATTTTATCTACAGCCTATGCAAAGGCACGACTTCTATGGCTCACCAGCCTAAGACATTTAATTTACATTCAATTCAAATTTTTGGATGAGGCTCTGCCTCCCTTCAACCTTTGAATGCATGCGCGTTGACGTGGTTGGCTGGTTGGTTGGCTGCATGGAGAGATGCTCCTGCATCATACTCCATAGCTGCAAAAATCATGAGCTCCTGCTCATGAGCTTCCCCTGTAGCTGTTGGAATCCTCCTGGGTCCCAAACAAGTCTTTGGAGCTTCCCATCTGCTCCATTCTGCTACTGCTTCCGCTGCGCTGCTGCTGCTTTCCTTCTGTCCAGCTGCTCCTTGCTGGTAGTGCCTGCTGACTTCAACATCAACTCTCTGATTTCCTCTATCACCTCATCCAGCTGCTCCAGTGGCTGGTTCTATTGTTGCAGTCTCCTCAGCTGCAAACATTTTTGGCCATTGGGAAGATCATCACGATCTCCCACGCCTTCATCTGTTTCCAACTTCATCTGTCGGATGTGCACGCCCTGCACTTTTACCCTTTCCTCCAGGGCTTCAATTTGATCCCACAGATCAGCAAAACATGTGTTGTTTGCCTCTTTATCCTCTGCTTCTGCAACCTCCCATGTTGTAGTCTTTTCAGCTGAAATGCTCAATATGTCGAGCCATTCCTCGGAATGCTCGTTTCCTCCTTCTGTTTCTACTTGAGCTTTTGCTGTCAGCCCCATTGCTACAACACTCCTCTGTTCAACTACCCGGCTGAAATTATTGAGTTGTTCCTTAGAACAATCATTTTCTTCACCTGTTTGGGCAGCTTTCAAAGTCTGCTCCAATTCTTCTTCTTCTTTGACAGTCATCACCAACTGTGACTGTTCCCCTGCTGCATCCGCATCATAAAATTCTGCCTCTTCCTGGGTAGATGGCAGGAATATGTAAATTCCCCCAATCTTCACACGGCTCCTCAAATATTTTGTGGTCAGCTGCACCTGTTGATCCCCTTGCGATCTCATCTGCTCGGTCAGCTCCTCTGGTTGAATTTGATTCACTAGTTCATCCCTGCAAAGTGAGATGCTTTTGTTTCTTTCCTGGAAGATTTTGAGATCCATTGATCCCACCTGCATCAGCAGCCATCGCTGAACTTGACTCTCCTCTAAGTCCATGAGACTTTCAGACAGTCCCAAAATTTCACCTCTGCCCGCCTGGAAGTTTAACACACTTCCGTTGCCCTCCTGGCAGTCTTCGATGCTTTCACTGCCCTCCTGGCAGTCTTCAAGATCTTCATATGATCACCTTTCATTGCCCAGTTGACAATGCAAAGTTTCCTCATTGTCCTCCTGATAGTCCATGAGATCTTCAGCTGATCTCATTTCTGTTTCCTTGCCCAACTGGAAATTTGAAATTCCCTGACTGTCCTCGCGACAGTCTTTGAGACCCTCAACTGATCTCAATCTATTGCCCTCTTGGGAAACCAAAATTTCTTCCTTTCTGCCCAACTGACAGTTCTTGAGATCATCAGTCGACCCCAATTCATCCCAATCATCATCATCATCATCAAGACCTCTTCGAGTCTCGGGTTTACATACCTCAACCACCTTCTTATCATGCCGCATCAGTAATTCGAGCCTTTCTATTTCTGCTCTGATGTCATCAAGCTCTTTGTCCATTTCTGCTGCCCTCATCAGCCTTGAGTTTTTCTTTTCAGCATGCCTATGGCGTTCAGTAGCCATCCTGCTACCTCTATCTACCTTTCTGGCAGACCTACTGCTGTCACTCCTCATCATGAGTTCAAACAACTTCATCTTTGCAGTCCTGCAGACTGTCTATGAACTACTGCCTATCTGCAAGCAATTCCTCACAGAGTTCTCCAGTGCTCTGTCTTCTTCCACCTCCTCTTGCCTGAAATATACAAGCAAGAACTTCCAGCTTTGATACCACTTGATGACAGGCGTATGCCCCCTCTCACGCTCTTCCACAGGATCGATCTTATCCTCCTATGTCTGAGCCGAATAGGCTCTTTTAGATTCCCAAGTGGAATCCCTCTCAAACACGACCCAGATCTACAGGTCCTTTCTCCCTTTCCTTCTCGACCTCTGCACTTGGCCGTGGCCCTTTCCCCATGGGAGAAATGATATCGGGTTTTGGGATTTCGGGGTTCTCATTGTCGAGGGTCGCAGACCTCTCGAATCTCCGATCCACGATGCTCTTTTCTCCTCGTGCTAGCCCTCCGGAGCTAAGCCTTCACCATACGACCCCGGCCCCTATTACCGTGGTCTTTCCTCCTCGAGAGGTTACTCCTATTGGAGTTTCGGCGGTTGCGATGACGATGTGCACGCGCCCACAGAATCCCCGATCTGCCGAATCCCGATGCACCTCTGCTTTGGTTAGCCCTGGTCCACATGACCACCATCCTGTGACCACAACCTGACCCCTCTTCTCGATATTTCGGGGTTCGCGATTTCAAAATGCGCGAGCACCATGTATCCGGGATCCGCGATATCCTGATTTCCAACTATCTGGCGGGATGCGACACCTGTCCTCCACTACAGCTCTTCCTCTCCCCGAGGTGTTGACAGATGTCCCCCCACTGATCGGGGTTTCTCACTTCAGGATTCCGAGTGGCATGAAACCTTTGTGCATGGGATCTCCGATA
>JASDQU010400312.1:0-10847 GCA_032191745.1 Picea mariana | reverse complement strand
TTTGTCCTCAAGCAATTCCAAACCTGTTTCTCTCACCACTTGTTCACTTTCCCATGTAGCATCCTCAATGGGTAGATCCTTCCATCTGATCAAGTACTCCTTGATGCTTCTGTTCCTGAGCCTCTTCTCTCAGACCTCCAATATCTCCTCCGGAATCAAAACAAGTTATCCTTCTTCATCCATGGGAGGTAATACCTCAATGGGTGTGATGTGTTGGCCTATGGCTTTCTTGAGGCAGGAGACATGGAAGACGTTGTGTATCCTGCTGCCCTGTGGAAGCTCCAGCTCATAAGCTACGGCCCCTATCTTCCTGTTGACTCTGTAGGGCCCAAAGAAACGTGGTTGCAGCTTCTTTGCTCCGCTTCTTTTTATGGAAGCCTGCTTGTATGGTTGGAGCCTTAGGTAGACAAAGTCACCAACCTCAAAAGTACGATCAACTCTGTGCTTGTCTGCTTGGATCTTTTGTTGGTTCTGTGCTCTCTGTAGATGATC
The DNA here is from genome assembly GCA_032191745.1 of Picea mariana. Classification (NCBI taxonomy): domain Eukaryota; kingdom Viridiplantae; phylum Streptophyta; class Pinopsida; order Pinales; family Pinaceae; genus Picea; species Picea mariana. The sequence continues at coordinate 10,355 of JASDQU010400312.1, read as the reverse complement.
CTTCAACTCCCTGAGAATATCTTGGCTCTGCTGTATCCAATCCTGTACCATGGGCGCCCGGCTGTCACCGAAAGCAATCTACACGAAAGATAAAGGATCATAGCTATACAAGGCCCTGAATGGTGACATGCCTATGGACATATGTTGGGTGGTGTTGTAGCAATACTCTCCCAAGTACAACCATCTGGCCCACGCTTTATGTTGCCCTGCCACATAATTTCTGAGGTATCCTTCCACCCACTTGTTGACTATCTCGGTATGTCCATCCGTCTGAGGATGATAGCTGGTACAAGGGGTCAAGGCCGTACCAACCAATCTGAATAACTCCTGTTAAAATGTACTCATGAACCTGCTATCCCTGTCACTAACAATGGTCTTGGGTAGGCCGTGCAACCTGAAAATCTCCCTAAAAAAAAGTTCGGCCACCTGTGCTGCATTGAAGCCGGTAGCTATGGCGAAGAAGTGTGCAAACTTCGTCAACCTGTCCACTACTACAAAAATGCAGTCCTTCCCTTGCGTCTTTGGCAACCCAGTGATGAAATCCATGGATATGCTTTCCCACTTATGCTCCGGAATGGGTAAGGGTTGCAATAGTCCTGCTAGGTGCGTGTGCTCATCCTTGTTCTCCTGACATGTAGTTCACTCCTTGACGTGCTTTATCACGTCCTCCTTGAGGCCCTTCCGTAAGAACCTTTCCCTCACCTGCCTGTACGTCTTGTTGATCCCCTGGTGTCCTGCCATCGGTGAGTCATGGTACACCTGCAATATCTTGGCTTTGAAGGCTGATTCAGGAACCAAAAAGATGTGGTCCTTGTAGTAGATGAGGTCATTTATAACCCTGAAATTATCATCTTGTACCTGCCCATCCAAAAGCTGACACGCGAACTGATCCTTTGCATATTCCATTACCAGATGGTCTTTCCAGTCAACTGATACCCCTGTCATGGCAAAGATGGATGGCCTCCTGGATAATGCATCAGCCACCACATTGTTCTTCCCTTTGACAAATTCAATGTCAAAGTCGTAGGCCTGTATTCTACTTACCCATTTCTGTTGTCTCTCATTCAAGTCCTTCTGCTCCAATAGGTATTTGAGACTATTATGATCTGACTTGACCACAAACCATGCACCTACCAAATATTGTCATAATTTGGCTAGTGCGTGCATGATAGCCAACATTTCTTTGTCATAAATGTTGTAGAGTAGCTCGGGACCCCTGAGTTTCCGACTCTCATAGGCAAGAGGATGCCTATTCTGCATCAATAGGGCCCCTATCCCTTCTCCTGAGGCATCACACTCCAAGGTAAAAGGTAGGCTGAAATCTGGAAGGGCCACGACTGGGCACGTACTCATTACCTTCTTCATCTTGTCCATCGTCATTTGAGCCTCCTCATTCCACTTGAAGGCTCCTTTCTTAGTTAAATCAGTCAAAGGTGCACACAGCTGAGAAAATCCCTTGACAAATTTCCTGTAGTACGTGCACATGCCCAGAAATCCTCTCAATTCTGTGAGTGTCTTAGGAGTAGGCCATTCCATGATGGCTTTTATTTTCTCCTGATGTACCTGTACCCCCTTTGCTCCAATGACGTGCCCCATGTAAAGCACCTCTGTCATTCCAAACTCACATTTTGACTCCTTAGCATATAGTGATTGTTCCTCCATGATTGTCAAAATCTGATCCACATGTCTGAGATGCTCCTCCCACGTCTTGTTGTAAATGAGCAAGTCGTTAAAAAAATACCAGCAAATGCTTCCTCAACTGCACGTTGAACACATGGTTCATACAAGATTGAAACGTGGCTAGGGCATTGGTTAACCCAAAGGGCATCACCAAAACTCATAGTGGCCGTAATGACATCCGAAGGCTGTTTTTGAGATGTCCTCCTCCCTCATCTTGATCTGATGATAGCCAGAACGAAGGTCAGTCTTTGTGAAGTAGATAGCTCCATGCAACTCGTCTAGCAGCTCATCAATCCTTGGTATCGGGTACCTGTTTTTGATGGTCTTTTTATTCAAGGCCCTGAAGTCAATGCACATCCTCGTAGTGCCATCTTTCTTCTTCACCAGCACTACTGAAGAGGCAAAAGGGGTAGTGCTTGGTCTGATGTGCCCCATGTCCAAAAGTTCCTTGATGGCCTTCTCTATCTCGTCTTTGTACTTCTTTGGATGTCTGTATGGTGTGGTAATGACTGGTTTGGCTTCTTCCTCTAGCTCAATAATGTGCTCAAACCCCCTATCTAGTGGTACCCCTAGGGGAATTGGTCCAAACACCTTGTGGTTCTTGTCAAGGATTTCTTTGATCTCTGGGGTGTAGTGAACCTTGCCCTGCTCATCCATACGTGTTGAAATCCTGCATTCTATTACGTACACTATCTCGTCTCTTCGGAAGATGGCCTCCATCCTCTTGGTCATGACCACCTTTGCAGCATTCCCTATCATGCCCCAGAGCACTATCTTTCGTCCACCTTCCTCTGTGAATGACATCTCCATGGTCTTGTAGTTGGTGGTGATAGGTCCCAACGTGCTCAGCCACTAAACACCAAGGACGATGTTGGTATCCGGAAGGTCCATAACATAGACGTCCTGTACCAGCTCATGCCTACCCAAGGTAAGCTTCATGCCAGGGATGTATTTGTCACAAGGCATAGTGCCTCCACCTACTACCTCCACCTTGAACCTTTCAAACTCTACTGTGGGTATGTGCCTCCTTTTCAGCAATGTTGAATCAATGAAGTTATGAGAGGCTCCCCCATCAATCATAATCGATACCTTCTGTCCTTGCAAGACCCCCCTCATCCGGAAGATGTTATACTTGGGCACTCCACTGATAGACACTAAGGCAGCCATACAGTCTTGTCCTGCCTATCCTGTGATTGCTTCTTCCATTGCCTCAATAGTTTCGGCCTCAATGTTCGGTATCTGTCTGATCTCCTTTTCCTCCTCGTTGTCAGAAGTGACCTCTATGTAGTGCACTTGACCACGGCCCATACATTTGTGTGTTGGGTTCCATGGTTCTTTGCAGGTGAAGCAAAGTTGCTTCCTTCTCAGCTCCCTCCTGGTGTTCTCATCCACTCTGCCACGGCCCCTGTCAAAACCCCTTGGGTCACGTCCTCCCTGGTTCATTAGAGGCCTCTGATCTCTTCCACCATTGTTAAGAGGTGGTCTGGGTATGAATTTTGGCTTAGCAACTGGCCCCAGATCCCTTGCCTTCCAAATAGCCTCTTGTAGGTTGGTAGGCTTGAAAGCCTTTACCCAACCCTTCAAGGGTTCCATCAATCCCTCAGTAAAGAGCATCATGAGTCTAGTTGGAGAAATGTCTTGCACCATCACCGCCAACCTCTGAAACTCTTCAATATATACCTCAGCCGTGCTAGTTTGCTTGAGCTGTGTGAGCTACCGAAAGTGTAGCTCAGGATCCCCTTGATCAAAACTATCAATGAGCCTCTGAGTAAATTCTGGGTAGGATACTATTCGATTGTGGCCTAGTGTGGTGAGTCCATGATACCACCAATCATGAGCTTTGCCATCCAAGTACATAGTGGCAAACTTGATGGCTTCCATCTCCCTCATGGGGTTAAGCTGTAGGTAGGTATCCAGCTTTTGCACCCATGCTTGTGCTGTCATCTTGGCCATACCATCAAAGTATGGAATCTCTATCTTCCCTGCTCTTTGTTCAAACTCAAAGTTGCTACTGTGGTTCGGCCTAGGCTTATTTCTGAACTTGAGTTGGCAATACTGATCCAGAGACATCTGCTTTTGAATCGTCATATCCAACCCGTAGTACTCCTCGGTACATCTCGCCATTTGTTCAACAAAATCATCCACCTATTCCTGTTGCACTTGCTCATCTGTGAATGTGGGCATGTATGGCCTTGGTTTAGCCCTGCTACCCAGATATCGGCCTAGCTGTTCATCTGTGAACGTGGGCATGTATGGCCTAGGGTTGGCCCTGCTACCCATCTGCCCATTGGACGTGCCTCCTCCCTGACTTCCTTCAGATCTGGGAGCTTTCTCCAGGTTATATCTGATCTCACCATGGAATCCACCGGATCCACTAGCCACCTTATTCCCATACGTCTCAGGGTCCTTCCCTTGATGGGTCATTTGCATCAAAAGATCAGTTATCCGGGATTGGTTCTCATCAATCTTCCTCAAATTCTCATCAACCTTCTTCAAGGTCTCAGTGATTTCGGCCTATCCCCTTCGGTTGGTTTCCTGGTTCTCCTGTAAATGGTGGACCAAGTTGCCCTCTGTGAAATTTATGGTCTGCTGGAACTTGTCAAATTCGGCTGCCAAGAAGGCCAAGCCTTGAGGCTCACGGTCATCCCCTGACCCTTCCATTTCGGCCTCAGTTTCACTAGTTGGTTTCTTCCTTCTACCCATAAAGATTCCACTGTACCTCTGCATGCGTCAATCCCTCCACAGGTTTGGAGGATCAAAGCTCTGATACCACTGTAATGATCCCAAGCCAATTTTTTTGCTTGGAATCACTAACTACCACTGAAGTGTTTGATGTGCAGGTGGCTATTGAAGTGTTCCAGTTATTTAAATGGTGTTTATACAAGATTCATCCAACACATGCAAGATCACAACATATTCAAGCTATAGAAAACACAAGCATAGATCTGACCTTTATTATAAGAAGCATGAATCAGATACAATAGAGAGAGCAGATCTGGAATAATCCTCAGATGGCCCCAATAGATAATAGATATGAGCTGCTACAAAATGCTCCTGCTAATACAAAACAAGCCTCCAAAGGCTGGATAAGAAATGAAGGTCAATACAACAAATCTGAGCCATATGAAAGCCAACTCCTCAAGCTGAAGGATGCCATGTTCCAGTAGAAGGCTGAAACCCTCAAATCGGCCCTGATGAAGGAAGACTCCAAATGAGCCCAAACTCTGCCAACTAATCGATCAGGGTGATAGGATCTCCCTCCTGAAGTCTCAGGCCAAAAGGCTAAGGCCAACTCCTCCAAATACTAAATCCTCTAATGAAGTTGCGCCCTCCTGGATGCCTGGAACCCTAGATAACTCGGCCATGATGAAGGAGGCCTTCAAATGCTCTGAAACTCTCCAGGAATATAGATCGGGCTATGAAAACCCCGTGGATGAAGTTTTAGATCCAGATTCTTGGTAGATCTCCCTAGATCTAAGAAATACTGAATCACAGGACATCCTCCTAGCCTCAAAGTCGTCCCAAACTGTAGCTGAAGATCTGATGATGATAACTCTTTAAGGAAACCCTCAAAGTGATGGTTGAGCACCTGCAAGTAAAACCCAAGTGTTGGAATGCCCAACGTCTCTCCTGATCAGCTAGATCGAACTCTCCTTAAGATGATGATGCGCCCTTGCTGGAAACTCCTAAACAGTACGACCCTGTTGCTTTTCTTAATATATTGGTGGATGTGTGATAAGTGTAGAATGGTGTGGGTGGAGTCTTTCATCCCCGAGACCAAGCTTTGGAACAAGGTGAGTGGATCTTTCACCACTGAGTTGCTCACAAGGGTTTGTACAGCAAAACCCCAAACTGTATGCTCAAGAGCAATAACAAGCAAATACCAAAATCCAAAATGCCTCATAGGTGTGCCCTAGCCTTCTATTTATACTTTTTCTTCTATTTCTCTGTTGAGTTAGATTAATTCCCAGGGTTAACTCTTCCAACTCTTCTATTCTTTCATTGAGTTATCTTTTACTCCTTTTTTACCTTTTTCCTCAAGTCAACTTAAGAATATAACCTTAATCTAGTTGACCTTTCCCCTTAGTGTGAGACTACGGCCTAGTGGGGATGCCTAAGCCACTGAGTCTCTTCAATACCTCTTTATCAAGAGGTGGGGGACATTACACAAGTTGAGCATCAAGGCCGCATGACAGTTCTAATGGCATATTCGGATCCCTTACGGAAAGATGAGATTAATGAGTATAAAGTCAAGCGTATTCGAACGACTTTCTATTTTTGGCAGTATGTATGTGGACAGTTTTTCTAAAAATACAACTAGGAATCTATTTTTAGAGAACCCTATTTTTAGAGGTTCTATTTTTAGTTGTTCTATTTTTAGTTGTCTCTATATTTAGCAGGTCCAATCATCGTCCATGCAGTGCCAAGTGGAAACCTCTGAGGTCGACATGTGGCAGTGATGAGGCATCCACCTAGGCTAGGGCGCATATTCCTAAAATTGGAGCATATGATAATTAATTTATGATGGAAGGAGAGGTCGCATGAGTTTCCTAAAATTATCTCCCCCATGCACTCATGTGCCCACTCTAAATTTAGACTCTATTTTTACCCCCTTCATGCGTCCCTCTTTCTCCTTGAGATATGGGCTCGTCAGACTCTGCAAGAGGTAGAAGGATATGTAGCTCCTCGTGGTATGTAGCTCCTCGTGGTACCTTCTGAGTGAGCAAGATACCTCGGAGATATTCATGCTATGTCGCAGCTATGAGCCACACCATTCATTTTGAGCCTTCCTGTTATGAGGAGGCAACTAGTCATCTAGTATGGAGAGATGTCATGATGGAGGAGTATCAATACATCATGAAGAATGATGTGTGGGATATTGTTCTAAGACCTCAGGGGAAGTCTGTAGTGACTTCCAAATGGATCTACAAGATCAAACACAGTTGACGAGAGCATCGAGAGGAACAAAACGAGATTTGTTGCTAGAGGATTCTCTCAGGTGGAGGGAATAGATTATGAGGAGACATTTGCTCATGTTGCTCGATACACTTCTATCCGAATGATTATTTCCACTGCAACATGCATGGGTTAGAGAGTACATCAAATGGATGTAAAGACAACCTTTCTCAATGGAGAGATTGAGGAAGAAGTATACATCGAGCAGCCATATGGTTTCGTGATACATGAGGAGTCTCATGTGTGCAGGTTGAAGATGGCCTTGAATGGACTCAAGCAACCACCTCGAACTTGGTATGCAAAGATTGATGGACACCTGATGATTTGTGGGCTTCAGCAAAAGTGTTGTTGATCCCAGCATGTACTACAAGATTGTTAATGGTGAGTCCCTGATTTTGGTCCTCTACGTTGATGATATATTCCTCACCGATACAGAGAGCCTTATGTTGAATGCAAGTATGCATTGGCCTCTAAGTTTGAGATGAAGGACCTTGGTATGATGCACTACTTCTTGGGACTAGAGGTGTGGTGGAGAATTGATGAGATCTTCCTGAATCAGGGGAAGTACACAGTTGAGATATTGAAGAAGTTTGGGATGTTGAACTTGAAGCCTATGGCTACACCAATGGGACGAATCCGAAGAAACTAATTGTGTCTTTTTCTGATTCTGACAAAATTGATCAAACTCTATACAGACAATTGATTGGATCATTGATGTATCTGGTTAACACCAGACCAAATATTTGCTATGCAGTGACTGCACTTAGCCAGTTTATGAGTCAGTCGAGATACACACACTAGATTGTTGCGAAGCATGTGTTGAGATACCTGCGAGGCACAGTTGAACACTATCTGAGATATACTTCCAGTATTGATATGATATGGCAAGAATATATTGACTTTGATTGGGCATGGAGCGCAATGGACAGAAAGAGCACCTTCGGGTGTTGCTTCACTTTGGGATCTTCCATGGTTTCCTGGTGTAGTAAGAAACAAACTTATGTGGCTTTTAGCACATCAGAAGTAGAGTACATTGCATTAAGTATGTTAGTCCGTGAAGTAGTGTGGCTTCGCAAGCTCCTTGCAGATTTATCCGAACATGTGTTGGATTACCATTATTCATTATGGTAACCAAAGTTTTGTGAAGATCTCAGAGACTCTAATGTTTCATGACAAATCGAACCACATTGATATCAAGTACCATTACATCCGAGACATGGTGAGAGGAAGGAAGTACTGGTGTTGTACCTTCCTACAGATGAGCAGGTTGTTGATGTTCTTACCAAACCGAGACGAAGTTCAAGTACTTATGTGACAGACTTGGTGTGGCAAAGAATGCCTCCCTCGCTGAGAGGGAATGTTGATGTTTGCAGCTTCCTGATACATTCTCCAGATCGTACTCCTTTGTGACTGAGTTGAGTTGATCTGTGATGACACTTATCCGAGAAGGGATAAGTGGGACACTTGTCCGAGAAGGGATAAGTACGTTGGGACACTTGTCCGAGAAGGGATAAGTACGTTTGGGCTTATAGCCCAACCTCCCTTGTGGAGAGCACATGAGGACACATCCCATGTGGATAGCACATGAGGACATGTCAAGGGAGTTGGCCCTTGACGTCACACACTATGGGAGTTGACCCTAGTGTTTCTAGAGGGTGTAGCCTCTAGAAGTCCACATGGGAGTGCCATGTGTGACAAACATTCTCCAGCTCGTACTCCTCTATGAATTGAGTCGAGTTGATCTGTGAGGACACTTATTCGAGAAGGGATAAGTGGGACACTTATTCGAGAAGGGATAAGTGCATTTGGGATTATAGCCCAACGTCCCATGTGGAGAGCACATGAGGACATGTTAAGGGAGTTGACCCTTGACGTCACACACTATGGGAGTTGACCCTAGTGTTTCTAGAGGGTGTAGCCTCTAGAAGTCCACATGGGAGTGCCATGTGTGACAAACCTTTTGCTACTATGGTGGTTGTGTACCACAGGCAGAGACTGTGTGTCTCTGGACAGTAGTTGTGTACTACTATGGAAAGATACCTCCCTAGCTAGGAGGGAGTGTTGATGTTTCAACATTGGGCAGAACTTCTCCTAGATTGGGCTGCAGACCAAGGGAGATAGGATACATTTATCATAAAGGTGCACTTGTGGTAAATGGGCCCAGAGGTAGTCCTTCCTTGATCATAACAAGGAATAATATGGACTCGAGGTGCTTGAAGTGCTTTCCACGTGTCAGTTAGCATCAGGCTAACATTCACTCACAGGTGTGTACTTGTGGTGAAAGATCCCAGTGTGGTCTTTGTCCTAGTCATGGTGATTTGACAAGGAATGATAAAGACTCAAGATGCTATATGTTATTACATGCGGACCCAGAGTGAGCCTCATCTTAAAGAGAGTCAATTGGATCAAAAGGGAGAGTCGCAGAAGGAGTTTCTCCTCGATTCAGGTGGGAGAGAGACGTCTCCCAAGACTGACATACAAGTGTCATGAGTCTAGGGTGAAGTTTGTATACTTCAGAGACAAGCTTGGCATGATGCAGAATGTCTCCCTCGTTGAGGGAGTGTTGATGTTTGGACAACATCGGGAAGGCATTCTCTTAGAATAATAATTAATAATATAATTATCGATTATTAAATATCATATATAATAAGTAAATGATAATAATAAATAGTTATTGATTATTCAAGCGACACATCCTTTCATGGATGGTCACTGTTATCACTCAGTTTGTAGAATAGGTCAAGTAGCTTGAAGGGAGGATTCAAACTGGCGTAACAGGAGCTTTCCCCACCCACTGTCACCTCAATGGGGAGCTCTTTCTATTCAGGGTGGCTAATCCCAAGGGAGACGTCCCTAGTAATCTGGGGTTTTGAGGGGAAAGGATCAAGGGTTTAAGGCTCAAAGGTTAAGATAGGCTTTCCCTTCACAGATTACTGCCAAGAAGATAGTCAAAGAGAAGGTATTCCACTGAAAGGGCACCTGTTTGCGAGACAAGGCAGATAAAACTAAAACATGCAGACAGTGGTTAATACTTCAAATTGTTAATGACTATCTTTAATACATACACATGAGCATAAATAAAAGTAATTATTGACAAAGTCAATGATTGCAATGAAAGCTAAGATTTATAATGTTACTTCCTCAATAAATACAAATGATAGAGCATTCAATGTATAAAATCAATCCTTTAATTGTCACAATGCATTAAATATCACAAATATGCTCACATATATAATGTTGCTGCGTCACTATGCTTACTAGAAGGTGACGTCAAGCTTGTTCTAGGTTAGTTTTTGGTAGGCAAGGAAAGTGGACGTTTTGCAAATTAAATCAATGAAAATATTCTACCATCAATGCCAATTGCTAAATGACAAAGCCACAACGTTTTATACTAAACAAGAGATCAAAATAGGCATGAGGTCATTAGCTAGTTAGGGTTAGTAAAGTCGCTAGGGTTAGTTAGGGTTTCAATTTAAGAGAGTTTGAAAGATTGTTTTAACACTTATAGACTCAATGTTGCAATTTCAGACTAGTGCCTTGGGTAAATGGAGTCAAAGAGAGAGGCTAAAGGCTTGGAAAGATTTAAACCTAAGGACAGGAGAGTTAGGCTTAATGGTGCTGCAATGGCAGGGCCACCAAGTCAAAACCCTAAGGGGAGGAGGCTCATTCCGGTGTAGCTAAAGCTAGGCCTCATGCTCCTCCCTCTTTCCTTAAGACTC
>JASDQU010400311.1:0-10110 GCA_032191745.1 Picea mariana | reverse complement strand
CAGGAGCCGCTAAGAACCTGTTGTAAGAATCGTTCAGGAGACGCAAAGACCTAGCTGTAAGAATTGTTAATTCTGCATTCGTAAACCTTCATAAGTTCTATATATAGGTTGGAGAAATTAGAAATGTTTATTTATTTTTAAGAGAAGTGGTGGAGGCACTGAAACGAAGTCCTAATATTTTTGGACATAGTAATATTGGCATTTGGTGTTTATAAAGAAATAAAGTGGGTAAAGTTAAAAAATAAGAAAATTGTTGATGGAAGATTTACTTTGAAGGGAAAGTGAAAATGTTGTAATTCCAGTAATATTTAAGTTTTGGAATTGAAAATGTAAAAAAGGTATTGAGCTTAGCTAACTCAATATTAATGTAGTTATTTTGTTAGAATTGACTACTTTAACAAATGACAAGAGAATATGGAATCCAAGACAAGTAAATTAAAAAGGAAAACACATGGTGATGAGATTTATTTTAACTTTTATTAAGAAATTTGCAAAGAGTGAAGCAACTTCAGTGAATTGAAGAAGAAAATTCAAGTTAGGCCATTAGAGATTCCAGTTAGGCCATTAGAGACCCGATATCCGTGAATATAAGAAGCATATTATGGTGAAGAAGAGTCATCACCATGGAGCGAATAGTTTGCAAGACAAAAGATTGAGGCTTCCAAGGAGAAGAAGTCGCAAATATCATTGACACTGAGTCATTTTATGGACAACGTTTCCGCATTATTGAGCAGTAAAAATTGCATGAAGAAAGTTTCAAAGAAGAAAGCTGGGCAGAGACATGCAACAAAATATAACTAATTTTTGGTTTTTTCATTCATCAGCAAATAAATAAGAAATGAATTGTTGTAATTTGAGGGGGGCATGTTCGATTGTACTCGACACCCCTGTAGACACTCCAATAAGTTTTTGGGTTTAAGTTTTTTTATCCCATTTGTAAGAAGTTCTGAGCTTTGCTATAGGCAAGATTTGTTCTCCATGTTCAATAAGCCCTGATTGAATCAGGCCTACATAGGTCAATATGTTATCATGTAGCATGTATCATTGGTTTCAAGCAGCATGAAGTGTTGACCATGATACATCACAACTATCCCTGGTTTCAAGTAGCTTGAGGTGCTGGACAGAAGGAATGTGGTATAAAGTTCACTTTGGTAGAGGAATGTGGTATAAAATCCACTGGTTTCGAGCAACTTGAGGCGCTTGCCAGAAGGAATGTGGTATAAAGTCCACTTTGGTAGAGGAATGTGGTATTAAGTCCACTTTGGTAAAGGAATGTGGTATGAAGTCCACTTTGGTAGATACAAGGGTGTCTACTAGTATAACTTGATGATTTTATCGGAGAATTTGAATCTTCGATTAACAGGAGAAATGTGAGATATTAATCTCAGAGTCAGGACCAAGTTTTTCTTAAGGGGGAGTGTGAAGTCTATTGCATTGGAATGGATTGGTAGCTAGTAATAGTGATAGTTTTTCCTGGATGTAATTAAGGGGGAGTGTTAAGGAAAACGCCTAATTACATCCTTTACTAGTTAGTTAGTTATTGTACCATTACAGGAGTTGGTAACTCCTTAACGTCTTGTAACCATATTCTGTAACTATACATGTTCATATTAATAGAATACACATCAATAGTGTAGTGTGTTGCATCAATTCTGTCTTTGCTTCATCTTTTCAATTTGGCCATGTTTATATTGGTTGTAACAGTGAAAGTGTATGATAAAAGAAATTACACTATTAGTTGATTATCCAAATTCTAAGAAAAATGTAAATCCACTAGCGGTAGCACATGAAATAACCTTGCCTCATTGTCTCGGCATAAAATCATAGTGTAGTAATTTGGGCGAAAATTTATTAATGACAAGTTATATGTTTACCTTGAATATGTTTCTAGTGGCTATGTACACAAAATATGTAATCAGCCTAACCAGTTTGAGCATTACGTGGAAAATTCATGAGGGACTGGCATATTTACGCAACAAATGTGTTGTACACATCTGGTGGATTCCCGTGGTTAAGTAAAGCTGGTAGACTTTGGCCATTGTTATCCAAATAATATGGAAACGAATTGTGTGTGTATCAAACTCGTTGAGCATTTCAAGTCATTCAAGAGCTTTTTCTCTTAGCTTCAATGAGAACTCGATATTCACTTCGAATACATTGAAGAAACAACTAGAACTTGTCGAATCGAAGATGTGTAGCCTGTAACTAGAATCTCTTGGTTGTATGATGCAGAGATGACAACATTTTATGATGAAAGAAAAACTTCCAGATGTCATCCCCTTATTAAAGTTTGCAAACCGATTGTTTTGTACTAGATCTTACTCGTTATTTTTATTTAGAAAGAATGCATGAGACAAGAACAAGACCCAAGATTAAATTAATGAAATCCAGGTGGATAAAGACACGTGTCATCCTTCTTTGATTATGAATATAGGCGCAAGACTTATAAACAGAAATTAACGTATGGAATAAAACATTTTATCCTAAACCGTTTGTTTCAGTATGTTACTTCAAATAACCCTAACTACTCAAACTGCCTCTCAAAACAAATAGATGATGCAGCGAACAATTAGTTCAAGGAGAAAACTGTGAAAGGGAGAGGTATGGTTGGAGTATTGTGAGGTTAATTTTCTTTCTCATATATTTATACTTCATTTGTTTTCTCTATAGAAATTGATGAAACTATTGATAGCACGGAGTGTTTGTCAATGGTAGAAGGGAGCAAGCAAGATCAAGTTTGGATTGTGTTTATGGGGTAATGTGTTTATTTGTTTTAAGTTTTTTGTAATTTTAGTTTGATTGATTCTTTAGTATTAATCAGTTTTTCTTATATAGATGATTGTCTTGAGTTTCAAGTGGATAATTAAAGACTAGAATTCTAATCCAAGTTTTCATAGAAACTTGAAAGTTTCATTAAATCTATAAAAATATTTGGAGTTTCATTTAATAAAATAATTTATTTCCTTTTCTGTTTAAAGTTTCATTTCTTTTCTTTTTCTTAATGCAAATCACATGAAATTTGTAATTTTTTTTAATGTATATAATCTTTTATTTTTATTTTTTTTGTTAGTTTACTTTTGTTCAAAATAACTATAACATTTAAAAAAAAACACAAATAACATTCATTTCACCAACTCTAACATTAAAACAAAAAGATTCATTATAACATGTTTAACATTTTTGATTAAATATTAACATATTATATATATAATTTTTATTTTTTTTCTTTACAACAATTTTGTTCCTAAATACTTTTATTTTAATTGTTTACTAACAATTATATTTCATACCAAAAAAAATACAAAGCAATATTCATTTGTATATAATTTTTATCTTTTATTTTTTTATTTTGTAAATTTAACTTTTATTTCCTCAAATTATGTATTCATAATATATTTGAGAAGAAAACAAAAGGTTAATTACAAATAATCTTAGGATTTTGTAATACTCAAACTTTAATTTAGTTTATTTAAACTTTCTTTAAGTTTGTACATTATAATGTTTGACTTACATAAATAAAAATTACGAAAATAAAGTATTCCAAATAATAAAAAATTAATAAATCCAAAATACATGTAATAAAGGTTTCAAAATTTTTGTAACTTAGATAAGTTATTTTAACTTTCTTTTAAGCTTTGTACTTTAGTTGGCATTTCATTCACATAGAAGTATAGAATATTAAGAGATAGTTAGGGTTTGGATCGAGGAAAGTAGTAGACAGTAAAGTAGACAATAACACGGAGACCATGGGCGCAAGGATCGAGGAAGGAGTGAAACTAGGAATGGATCGAGGAAACAAAAGAAGGGAATAATAAGAAGTCATTTAAGGATGTAGTGTTAGGGGGACCCAACTTGACTACCAAAGACAAAGGAAAGGACAAGGCACATCTAGCATAGAAAGAGGGACAAATCCAAAAACAGGACAAAAAGTTGCAAAACGGATGTCTACTGAAAATGGCGGAGAACCCAAGGTACGAGGCCACATCCCAACTTATCGGAGAGTACATCTATTATATGAAGGACCACACACTCATCTGTAAGTTCATGGGACTCCGGCCATCCAAGAAATCTCTCATGCTCTAGGTTCAAACCCAATGGAAATTCAACTTCTTATGCTGATAGAAGTAGAACATTTGATGAAGGGCCATATTTCTTTAATTTGGATAGTTTACATATAAGATACTATACCAAGAGGTTCACCCTTGAGAAGGAGGACTTCACATCATCCCCAGTCTGGATCAAACTATACTCTTTTCCACAAGAATTTTGGCATCATGAAACCCTCGTAGGAATAGAAGATACCATGGGCGCGTATGTCAAAACATTGGAGATAAAAAGAATAGGAAAATACACTTAATAAGCACGAATATGCATGTACTTGAATATAGAAAGAGCCATGTTGGAGTCAATAGATCCAACCTATAGATTATGATCACATATCCTTTCGATGCAGAAAGTGCCATGAACATGAGAATTTATACAGGGACTATCCCCAAAACACAAGCCAAGAACAAAACAAGGGGAGAGAGGGAAAATATGGGGATGGATTTACAAAGATTCCAAATAAGAGGAAGGAAGTGAAAAATGGAGCACATAACATAAGAGATAAATCAAAGAAAATTTTGAACAACCTCCAGACACTAGAAGCCGAAGAAGAACTAGCCACCAAGGGGGAGAAACAGGAACAAATCCTGGCTATCCAGGTGGAAAATCCAATCCTAGAAGAGAGGAAAACATAGGAGATTCTGAAACACTGAAAAATGGAACCAACAAGCCCCACAAATATTGAGAAGGAAGAGGAAACTATAATGAAAAAAATCTCATACATAGATGGATCTCAAGAGGAAATGGAGGACAAGGAGGAACCAAAGAACATGGAGTTGGAGGAATCATAAGTAGATCTCAAATCCCTCATTCAATCCCATGGAGAGAAGGAGATAAATAAGATGCAGATAATCCAAATAACACAACGATATTGAGAGATAAAGAAAGGAAAGGGTAAGAAGGGGGGCCAAGAGACACCCACAACCTCGACAAACAACTTTGGGATTAAAATAAATACCCTCAAGAAACCAAAAAAACAACAGGGGAGGAAAAGAGAAGAGGATGAAAACCCCACAAGAAAGTCCCGAAGGAAACATGATCCTTACTGATAGATTCAGTGAAGATAGTTGGGATTCCGGAGAAGTACTTCCATTCCCAACCAAAGTGTTAAGAATGAAGGTAATCTCAAGGAATATAAGGGGACTAAGGGCACCATCAAATCAAAGAACATTGAAAAGGAATATAACAAAAGAAAAAGTAGATTTTATTCTATTACAAGAGACTAAGTGTGATGGAGATACAATGGGAAAGATAGCCCACAAAATATGGAAAAAAAGTGAAATGATTTGTACAGAAGCAGGAGTGACAATGGGCTTAAAAACTATCTAGAACCATGCTAATTTCAAAGTGGACGGTGCGTATCAATGTCCAAGGATTCTGACCCTCCACTGTCAGGACCTTAGAATGGGGGAACAAGGATACATATATAACGTGTATGGACCACCAAATCAGGATGCAAAAAGATGATTTCTATGAACCCTAGTACAACTAGGGAGAATCCTGCAAGATCAACATTGGATAATAGGAGGATACTTTAACCTCATAAAATCTATAGAGGAAAATAAATGAGGGGTTAGGAAAATAGATCTGGGAAAAAAAATATTCAAGGAAGTTCTCGAGGAAATAAACTTGGTGGATCTCCCAACTCAAGGGGAAATTTTCACATGGAATAATAACCGCGAGGGGATAAAGTAGGTGGCCGAGAGGCTATATTGGTTCCTGGTTTCTAGGAAGTTCTTCTAACACTCTCAAGGACTGGGAACTGAGATATTAACCTTTCGAGGCTCGAACCACTTGCCGATCCTTGTCAATTGGGAGACACAAACCCCCCCAATGCCCAAAACCATTTAGATTTGAGAAATTATGGACAAGAAGCCCAGAATTTATCCCTATGATGTCAATATGGTGTAACAGTCAACCCAACCTTTATGGGAATAAAATGTAACAATTCCAGTAGAGGCTAAAATACACAAAAACATGCATTACAAAATGGAACAAGAAGATTTTTGGAAATATCCAAGAGGAAAGAAGAAAATTAGAAAGTAGAATGGAGGAGTTGCAAAAAAAAATCATCCAACATGGGATATCCCCACTTATGCGACTAGAGGAAACCAAGCTCCAAAAGGAGATCACGAAGAGAGACATCAAGGAAGAGATGCTTATTCAACAAAAATCTAGGGTTCAATGGCTTCAGGAAGGAGAAAAAAACACCAAATTCTTCCATTTCTCCCTTCTATGGCACATAATCCAAAACATGATAGAAACTCTCTAGAAAAATGATGGCACAGTGGCAAAGAATCATGACAATATTGAATCATATTTCGTGAACTACTATAGGACCCTTCTGACAGAACCGAAAGGAGACATGACAATAGAAATCCACTGGATTATAGAGGCGATTCCAACTTTGATATCTGCAGAACAAAACAATAATCTCAGTCACCATATATTTATGGAAGAGGTGGAGGATGTGTTTGGGGAGATGCCTCTGGGAAAAGCCCTGGGTCCAGATGGGTTTACATCCGATTTTTTCAAAACATGTCGTGGAATCACAAGTAGATATGTTTGGAAGGTGGTAAAGGAATAAAGGAAAGCATGGTCAATGCTTCAAGCGTTCAATGCCACCTTCCTAACCCTTATCCCAAAATAAAATGGAGAAAGAGTGGAAGAAAATTTCAACCTGATCTCTCTATGTAATTTAATCTACAATGGAATAATAGTGGTTCATGAAACCATCCACTCCTTGAAAATAAAGTGGTATTCGAGTATGTTGATAAAGCTAGACCTCTCAAAAGATTATGATAGGATAAATTAGGACTTCCTACCAGAAATCCTAAAATATTTTGACTTTGACAAGGAGTGTATTTCTTAGATCATGGCTCTGATCTCTTCTGCCTTTATTGTCATTATAATCAATGGCTCCCCCTCTACAACCTTTAAGGATTCAAGGGGATTCAGATAGAGCGATGCCCTGTCCCCCTTCCTGTTCATAATCTTGGCTAAGGGACTGGGTAGATACATTAAGAGATCCAGAGTTGTAGAGGAGTTGCAAGGTCTAAAAATCACCCCAAACTTAGAAGCTCTCACCCATCTCCAATTCATGGATGACACTCTACTTTTGGAGAATCCCATAGTTAAGGAAGCTTGATTGATTAGAAATACCCTAAATATATTCATGGAAGCATCAAGAATGGAGATCAATGATGAAAAATAAAAAGTTTACTTTTGAACACCCCTATCTCTATAGAGAGGAATATTTCATGCTTTCTTGGTTTCCAACGGGAGAGCCTTACTTCCTCCTATATAGGTTTACCCCTCTTGTAAAAATATCCCAAAGCCTCTGCCTAGAAAGAAATATTGTCCAATATTGATGATTGATTAAACATCTAGTCCCACCACTTCCTTTCCTTTCCCGCTAGGATACTTTTGATAAAGTCATTCCTTTAAGCTATGCTCCTCTACCTTTTCTTAGTCCTGGTGGTACCCACAACCATCCTTTAAAAATCAAGAGCCATCCAATAGAAGTTCCTATGGGGTAGGATGAAAAGGGAGAGGAAATGGACCTTCGTATCGTGTGAGACCATTTTCTTTCCCAAATCTCAAGGGGGGTTAGGCACCAAAGATCCTCTTAGGATAAACTAGGCTTTAGAAGACAAACTACTATGGAGATGGAACAAAATTTCAGATGACCTCTAGGCACAGATATGGACTCAAAAATATATCGAGAATGCCCAAGATAATGATAAGATCCAGTAGGATGGTATGTGACTAGGGTCCTTTATTTGGAACTAACCATGGAAGAATAGAGGTACAATGCAAAACCAAAGTTTTTGGGAAATATATTATTTAAAATGGACATTTCTCTAGGATGATGCATGGGGAAAATTACCATCCCTAAAAGATAAGGAGACCACTCTCGAGCTTCAAAGAGATATAAAAGCGGCGGGTTAAACCCTATCTCATCAATACTGGGATAAATCCCATAACCCAGACGAAATAGAGTTAAAACAATGGAAAACCTTGGAAAAATGGTTGGTTACCTGGTCAAAGCCAGGTAGAATGGAAATGGAGTAGATATTAAACCAAACGATAATACCCTGGAAACTAGGCCCATACATCCTGAGGTGGGGGAACAAAGGGAATGGGAATTTTATAGTTAAAGAAACATATCACTACCTACAAGAGAACCAAAATATCAATCCAAAGGAAGTCTAGAAAAAAATATGGAGTAATCACCATTGCCAAAAAATCACAACCTTTTTATGGTTAGTGGCTCACAAGAAAGCACTAACGTGGGACAAAATCCAAAGAAGATGATTTGAAGATCGTTCCATATGCATGATGTGAAAACAAGAAGATGAAACAACAAAACACTTGTTTAGCAAATGCAAAAATGTTTCGAAGCTATAGGACAAGAGAGAAAAAATATTCATAACATTTGATAGAATACGACATGACATAAACATAAGTGTAGAAGAATGGCAAGAAGAAACATTCAGAAACAAAATATTAAATAAGCTATGGACAATCTTCCATGTGTTCATCTTATGGCATAAATGGAAAGAGAGAAATAGAAGGATCTTTTAGAATCAATCCAACAATCCCAGCCAGACCTGGAAAGGTATCCTAGGGAATCTATAGGAATAAATCACTTCCTCAATTTGGAAAGACAAATACTAGAATCCCTTTGGAGAAGAAATAAAGATCCTAAAAAACTGGCAGATACCACAGACCATAACCAGACAAAAAAGAAACAGAAATTCAGGGATCATGGCTAGAGGAAAAGAGAAATGAGATCCTCCCCCACAAGGTTTCATAAAATTGAATTATGATGGAGTTTCAAAGGGGAATCTGGGCCAAGCAGGAGAAGGAAGCATATTCATATATTTGATAAGGAATATCAGGTATGGATACTCCATTTGATTAGGCCTCAACTCCAACAATGAAGCATAACAAAGTGGAATGCTCGTGGGGATAAGGATGGAAAAGGTGCTACAGTATAAGTATTTGATCATGGAAGTACAATACAACATTACCACAAAGGTCCTTAGGAAAATAATAAATGGTTCAGACCCAGAAAGGGTTTCAGACCCAGAAAGGGTTTCATAGGAATGGCAACTGTCTTATGGATACATGGAGATAGCCAGATCCATCAGAGGAAAAATCTTCGTCATCCTGAGTCATGTAGAGCATAAGGGGAATGTAGTGGTAGATCATTTGGAAAATGTGGCAGTACACCAAACTCCATGTATGGACAAGTGGAGCTAGAATGATTTGGGACAAGGTCCGTTAAGAAACACAATTTTGAGGTTAGTAGAGGAAAATTCCCCAGGTTGTGAGGATGAGGTAGTTGGCGAAGTGGAAGAATCCGGAGGGACACTTTCCCTTCCCTTGTGTTAAATGACATCTGATGAAAGGAAGGTACAAGGGAATCAGAAGCTAGACCTCATCCTAGCGGAAGCAAAAGTAATATCTTCGCTCAATCCATTCATGGAAAAGAATAATGGAAAGGGGAGGAAGATCTAGGATGATACAGGGAAGCCAGAATTAGTACAATATGTTACTAGTATGATGTTAATGGTGTTTGACACTAGTACCTGGGGCATCATCGTGAGGACAACAGAGGACATAATACATGGGATAATGAAAACCCGTGCTAAGTCAAGAAGGAAAATTCATATCCATGACAGACTGAGTATTTCTATTAATAATAAGAACCCTAGAAGGCCATGAGAATGGGAAAAGGATGAGTTAGAGAGAGGATTTGATGAGCCAGAATAGAGATTCAAAAAGGATTAGTATGAAAAACAAGGAAGTTTAGAGGGAATAGTCTGGAAGTGGTCCTTGGCTTGCGTCATAGAGGAAAAATCATGAAGACAACCGCACTCTCAGCAGGCGGTCGCTCCACCAGGACCTTCTCACTCCACGGCCCGAAGAGCCGATGCTCTTCCAACTCCTCCTCGGGAATTCTATCACCCACAGTCTTCTCGGGAACCTCCCTTTTCG
>JASDQU010400308.1:0-10753 GCA_032191745.1 Picea mariana | reverse complement strand
CATGAGGAGGATCTCATGGATGCATCAAAGTTTCGGCAATGTCGAAGATCTTGACGGAAAAAATCTTGGAGCTTTAGAAACCCTAGTTTTTGAGGTATACGCGGGTTGCCTGTGTATAGGGTGCATATACATTGAAGGTATACGCGGGCTGTATGAGGGCAGGGTGCGTACAATGGATATAATGGTAAAGACTTGTGTTTGAGCTGGTGCCAAGCTCTTGGATGATGAGGCGGGTTCTAGATCTGCATTCTATGGCCTCAGATCTATCACTGAGACACTGGTATGGTTACATTATTGTCTTGATGGATAGTATTGTTTGATGTGTTGTGAATGCTTAGGGAATTCTTGGTATGGCTTCTATGATGTGGTTTAGTTTTGTTGATTTGGTTGATTGAGTGAACAATACTCTTTTGATTCAGTGGTGACATGATTGTTTTGGTATACTAGTTGTTTATACATGATTGAGATAACATTCATATTGATTTGTTGTGGAGCATGAACAAGCTATTGGAGAGCTTGGATGTGTTGTGACTGGCTGGTGGGCAGATTGGATAGTCAGAGATAGAAGAGAATGATATATTGTTTACAGAGGATCTGAGTTGGTCTTGAAGGACAAACCCTAAGAAGATCAGAAGGTATACACAGGTTTCTTTATACATTGGCCGCGTGCATACACGATCTGTAGTGAGCCAAGACACGTACACACGCAGGTTGCACTACAGACAGGTCGCGTACCTATTGACAGATTGATATCTGTTGAGGATTGTTGCCTCATCTCAGTTGGTGTTGAGTATGTAAGATGAGTCTTGCATAATAGAGCTGGTGCTCTTGTAGAGCTGTACTCTATTCAGTTGTTGTTGATAAACCCTCGGATTATTGTCCATAATAAAAAGAAAAATTGTACATACATTTTGTGTTCTTTGTGTTCCTTGTGGTAATGAATTGTTGATAATATATTGCTGATATATGTTGTTGATATATGTTCACATCTAACTAGTTATAAAAGACAACAAAGGGTAATGAATAAATGTTGAATGTTAACTAAGAAGTTTTGTGCAAGAGGGAAGATTTGGGAAAATAACCCCACACTCATTCATCCCCCCCTCTAAGTGTGGTAGGTGTGTCCAATAGTATATGTTCCCATGAGAAAATAACCGGGCCCATGAGATATGAACAAAAGCTTGCAAAACACAAGACAACACAAAACCAATGGAGATTTGGCATTATATCCCAGCTATAACCAAACCCCCAAATGGGGAACAAGAAACTTGTTGATTACTATTTTACCATGAAGCAAGATCACTATGTACATTTGCTTCTGATAGTGCCATGTTCTATCACTACCAGTTTTAACAATGCCAAATTTCCAATATTATTGGAAATTCCTGATGGTTCCGCTCAGAGGAGCAAACCATTTCGACGGTTCAAAGGATGGGCCTGATTTATTCACAGTTGGATACTTTGTATGGTGTTTGTTGTCATGCTTCCCATTTCTGGATGAAACAATCTTATGCGCTTCTTGTTCAATTTTCCATGGCACTGCAAAATTCTATTCATATCTTCATTGGGTGGCATGAACAAATACACATGAGATTTTTTCGTTTCCTGCCAACGCTTGATATGATTTTTTTTTCCAGTCGATATGTAGTATTGCATTGTACTCAGTTAAGGTAAATTTTCTATGGACCCGAAAGTCGCACAACATGTAGACATTGTTTGTCTTTTTCTGTAGGTATACTTCATATGGCAATTCTGCCAACCCAAGAAGCACATCTTGTAATAGAGGCTGACTAATTGTACAATGTACGATTATGTTTCTCATGGTTCAGATGGCATCATTGAGGCAATTTCTATATATGTAAGGGAATTTTTTATTGCATCGTAGACAATCAATTGTACCATCATTTACGAAAGTAGAGGAAAAAGCATGAGAGTTGCATTTGGAACATACATGCTCAAAGGGGGTTGAGTATGCATTTGATGCAACCAAAACACCCTCAACCTAGGCACATGAGCATAGTAGTTAATATATTGAACAATATAATATACAACTGCACGACAAAAAAAAAGCTACAGAAAATTGGTGAAGGCAATTTGTATGACCAAAGTGAGGATGAAATTGTAAATGTATACGCACAATAGTTGTCGAGCTAGTTAGTTTCTTGAGACCCTGTACTATGTCTATT
Source organism: Picea mariana (assembly GCA_032191745.1). Lineage (NCBI taxonomy): Eukaryota > Viridiplantae > Streptophyta > Pinopsida > Pinales > Pinaceae > Picea > Picea mariana. The sequence continues at coordinate 8,567 of JASDQU010400308.1, read as the reverse complement.
TGCAATACTGTTACAAATGTTGCTTGGGTTGTGCAAAATATCCTTTCTTTAACATCTCTTTTCTTTGTTACATTTTTGAAGAGCATAAGTGGAAATTTCCCTTTATGAAATTGTTGTTCCATTGAGGAATTTTTTTTTGAATAGGTGTCGAACAATTGCAGTTGCAACATGGAACAATGCAATAGCTATGTAACATAACCAAGATACATGGACATGTGAAAGTAAAGGATAAAATTGGATATGGAGAATGATATCATTTCCTTGTCATTGTATGACTCTCTATCTTTTATATGGAAAATGTGTTGTGAGCCAAGTTTTCTCACGAGTGTGACAACTGCACCAATGGTTTTGATTGGGTAAGTGTCATTTCTCTGTGCAAGTTGGTTGACTATTGTGTCTGGCATGAAATGATATTCTGAACAAATCGTGGGAATTTTTCCACAATACTTGTTTCGTTGAGCGATATAATCCAATCACAATCACCACGGTCATATATTGTTTTGGGAAATATATTAAAATTTGTAATGGATAGCCCATTACCTGGCAATATCTTTTCTGCATGTTTCTGGACAAGTTGTGTGGGAATAGTTAGTGTGACTGTCATCAGGGCTTCGTTGTATGTCATGTCATCATGCATAATGGATCTAGTTTTGTTTGCCTTGTCCAAGTAGGTGTTATAGATGACCATTATGTCCCTGACGAACACTTGTCCAGTTCAACGGTTGTTCAAGTCCTCTATTGATAGTATTTTGGGTGTTATAAGTTTAGACCTAGTGACATTTTTTGAATAGGAAACGTAATGTGAATGGTAGTCTACATTATTTTTTTGTTTTCTTTTTTCCTGGCATAAATGTACAAGTATATGCACAACTTGGATGAATTATGGAGCCAGATTTTTGCAACTAGACCTCTTAGTCTGCGGAACTTGCACTATGTTCGACATCTCACTTGCACTCGTTGATACTTCTTGTGAACCACAAAGTATGTGTTGCAGATGACATCAACATATTTATCATGTCATAGATGAATAAATAGCTCAGGATATTTGTTTGGTAAACATATGAGGAACACAATGTATGAATCTTTACCTTTGGCCTTGTCAGTCTGTTGATGTTTGCGATGATTGACTGCCCATGGCCATGTCACTAGTCCAACTTTTTCTGATGCGAGCATGTGTAGATGAACATCAAAAGGACTAAATAAGCATATGCATTGTATGTTTTCCTTAATTGTTATGAATGCCACATACAGGGTCGAAGGAGATGGAATACGAAATAGGGTGTCAAGGGATACTCAGGAAACATGAGGACCCGACGGTCAAATTGTATGCCTCAGATTTTTGACTGAAAAAATGTGCAACGGGGAATAGGGCATGATGGGGGGGCACGACAGCTAATCTGTATATCACAGAACCTTTGAAGCTAGAGGCATAATCTTGAAACCGCCATCCCAGGAACCCGCGATTGAAAAAGTGGCTAAGTATGGAATGAGGAAACCGTCAATCGAAGTTGTGATATAGAAGCATGAGTATAAATGTGAACTCGTGAGTCCACTAACACACACACCTAGACATTTTCAGAAGGACGACTAAGAAAAGAAACCAAAAAGCGAAAGTAGAGGAGAAAAACAAAGGGGAATTCAGTTAAGTATAAAAGAGGGAAAAAAAGGGGATAATAGAAAATGGGAAAATAGAAATGGGGAGAGAAATGTTTGGAAGCAGGAAATCTGAAGAAAGGCCCATTGTTTCTAAATCATCATTTTCTAGTCCAATATTATATGCACCCACCTGTTTGTGTGTTTGATTTACTATCACAGTTGGTATACCTTTTCGAAGATTGTACTTCAGCCCCCTCTGTTGTGGCATATAAGAATTCATCTTCCTGTCCAACTAATCTGTTTATTTCAATGTAGCAACGTCGAAATTACAGTGGACATGAAGGTAAGTTAGTATGTAGAAAGACATGTAAAAAAAAGAAATACAATTCTATTTATTTTCAATGTAAAAGCAAAGAGAATACAATTCACATGAGGATAAGTTACTATGTAGAAAGATATGTAGTATCTACATACAGTAAATTAGGTTCAAAGAATTAGAACAAATATACAACGAATAAATGAAATGCTAAACAATAGAATATGAAATAAGAGTAAAAGCATGCACCTTTGTATCTCCTCTTCTACATTTCTGGCAAAGAGTACATCGTCTTCTCCAGTTATTATGTTTGTTTAAATGTGGCAATGCAGAAAAATACAATGGACATGAAGGTAATTTGGTATGCAGGAAGACATGTAAAAAAATAAACAGAGTTTGATTTATTTCAATGTAGCGGCACAGAGAATACAAAGGACATGAAGATAACTTATTATGTAGCAAGATACACAATATATACATACAATAAATTAGGTGAACACATATACAGACAATAAATGAAATACAAAACAATGGAATATGAAATAACAGTACAAGCATGCACCTTTGTATCTCCTCTTCTACATTTGCGGTAAAGACTTCTTCGTCTTCTCCGATTATTCTATTTGTTTCAATGTGGGAACACACAAAATACAATGAACATGAATGGAAGATGGTATGCAGGGGAGAACAAGTAATATGTACATACAGTAAATGAGAATCAAAAGAATAGAATAAAAGATAGTTAGAAACATGAACCTTTGCTTTTCTTGATCCATGGTTGTAATTATATAGAGTTTTTCATGTCCAAAATCTATTACAAGCCAAAAAATATTAAGAAATTGCATGGCCATAGCTGAATGATTTTGGTTTTGTGCAACAAAGTATACATATATGCTTTGAGACATGGAAATATAATTTTGCAATATCTTTGATGTACATCTCATATTTCAAGAATGCTACAAATTGTATCGTGTTCAGACCAGTATGTGTACAGGATAAAGAGGTTGTAATGTGATATGGACACATTTTACCATATATGGTTAATAAGTTTGTTTTGCACATGTTTTATCTTAACAAAAAGACAACGGACATTGTAATTGCACGTGTAGTTGTCCAATTATTTGTTATGCCACTATTTTGTAGCATGTCAACACTGAAGTATCTTAGAATGATAATGGTTTCATCCAAATGTGAATGGTGTGATGCATTTGAGAACACATTCATTATGTTAGCAATGTTGCACGCCAAGTAGCATAGAAACTGAATATTGCAATTTGCAATCCACAGAACACCACTCTTTCTAGCACCATCTTAGTATCCTTTTCTTCTACAAGAACATCTTGCAAAGGCATGTAGGTATGGTTCAGAGCTAGGAGAAAAAAATGGAGAAAAATTTAAGAGCAGGACAACCAGGCACGTGATAGGCGTTAGATCTCGACTTCGCCACACATGGAAAATGACAGAACCGCAGGTCCATTTGCAGGTGCAGGACATGAACACTGCAAAGTGCAAAAAAAATAGCTCCAATTGTCGGCGTAGGACCCCAACCTTGCAAAGTTGAAGAAAACAAAAGAAAACAACAAGTAGCAAACCAACGAGGAAGCACGAACAGGCCCAACTGCAACCGCATGACCTTAAACTCACAAGCTTGAACCAAAAAACAACAAGCAACAACCGACGAACCAACGAACCAACGAACAAGAAACAACCATTGAACCAGTAAACAACATATGTATCTCCAATGATTACCAAATTGCATCCCAAGAACAGAAGGAACCCGAAACATATGACGACCATGCGAGCATAAATAATTAAACATTCTTACTTGCAAACTGCAAACACTAAACAACAAAGAACAAATACAAATGAAATTATGACATTGAAACTTACTCCACAACGATGAATGACAGAAGCGCAGGTCGAATTGTGGGTGCAGGACTTGGACCCCGCAAAGTAAAAAAAAAATCTCCAACTGTGGATGTAGGAACCCAACCCTACAAAGTTGAAGAAAACAAAAGAAAGAAACAAGCACCAACAGGTCCAACCGGAGGTGCAGCTCCTCAACCTTGAAAAGTTGAATCAAATAAGAACAAGTAGCAACCGACGAACTAGTGAACAAGAAGCGCCCACCGAACTAGTAAACAATGTATGTATCTTCAACGATGACCAAATTGCATTCCAAGCATAGAAGAAATATGAAACATAAAATGGCTATGCAACTAGCGGTGGACAACAATATTGTCCAAATTCACTGCAACATTGTATGGAAAAAATCGAGGAAAAATGTATTGTGAGAAGCATATTTAGGTAAACATTTAAGGTTGTCAGGTTGTTTAAGGGCCTTGCGGTATGCAAACATTTAAGTTGTCAGGCATGTTTAAGGACCTCGCGCTATGTAAACATTTAAGCTGTCAGGCCTATTCAAGTACCTCAAAAAGAGTTTCAATGCTCTAAACCTTCGTTATGTAAACATTTCAATACAAATAGAAATAATAAAAACATTAAAAAACAACGTCGATGCTCAAAACTTTCGACATGTAAACATTTCAGTAAAAATGTAATAATAAATCTAAAAAAGAGTGTCTAAGATCAAAACTTTGGATATCTAAACATTTACAACATTGGGAACAACGAAGCTAGCAATAAGACCTCCAATATATTCTCCAATGAGACGATGACATATAAGGTTTTTTTTATTATATAAAAAATATTTTTTTTACTTCTATAGTTCGAATAATACAGATGATGCGAAAATTTATAGTCAAAGGGAATATTAATATGAAGTCAACGAATTATCGATCGCTATAGTCCCTCTACGCCTTCAACAGGGACTAATAAGGATAGTCATCGAGAGTTAGTGTGCACGCAAATCACAATAATGAGAAGGATGAAGATGCTCCAAGGAAGGTTGATGAACACATTGATTTGGAGCACACCATTGATAATAAAAGGCATGAGCAGTACAATTTGAGGAACTTTCTTAACCAAGAGAAGAATGGCCAAGCATGGGATTAAGAAAGGAAGGTGGGAAGAGAGTTGCTTTCGTAAAGTATTTAGAATATTAACATGATGAAAAATGATTCAAGGAGGGTGATAGAAACATTGTTTCTAATGAAAAGTAGGAGAATTTTATTCTATCCATATGGGTTTAGTTTTGTTAGTGGAGTAGAAAAATGAATGTAAACAATCGTAAATATTAATTACAAGAAGTGTAATGGATATATTTGACTCTTTATTGGTGATTGTAGGTTTAAAAATCTTGACTTTTCAACATAAATTTATTATGCCACTAAGGTGTAGAAAGGGTGTGATTATTGGAGAAAAAACTAGATTATCCATCAATGGTAGTAGATGGGTTCAATTTTTCAACCATCATTGAATCCAATTTCACTCATGATTCAATGGATGGTCAAATGGTTAATGTCATGGATTCCTTAAAATCAACAATGATGAATACGATCCTTGTGGTTAAGTTTAGTACATGGTGCATAGTGAAGACAATGGGATATGAAATTGTGAATCATACTTTGTAGTTAACCAATTGCACTCCTCAAATGTTGTTTAAAGAAAATCTCTACAACTTGCATGGTATAAATAAGTTTGTTATGTTTTGGGATAAGTAATAGTGTTTAATATGATCTCTAATAAATGGTATTAAAAAATATGTTACAATTGTCAGACCTCATAATATAGTTAATTTAGGAATTTAAGTGAAAGCTATGTTATGTTGTAATAAAGTCACGATGTAATAAATTCCCAAGGGTTAGCTCAATCGGTTCGACAATTCGCCAAAGGCATGTTTCCAATGGGAAACCATAGGTTCCAACATGATCAAGTCCCTTAGGATTAATATCCATTATTGAAACTAGTTGTTGACACCATTCTCCATCTGAATATTTCAGAGAAGAGAGAAGAAACATGTGAAGTTGTCTTCGGGGAAAAAAAGGTCGTGATGTCATAAAATAATTTTATAAAATCAAGTTATGGTGAATTATATTAATTAAGTACATATCAATGATTAGGTGTTTGGAAGTTACATAAATTACATTTAATGGATAGCTCCCTACATATCAATGATTACGTGTTTGGAAGTTACATAAATTACATTTAATGGATAGCTCCCTCATTGAGACTATGTTATGTATTTCTCTTCCACCTTTTGGTTAATGAATCATATTGAATATCTCTCTTTTGCATCTTTTTGAATCTACAAGCATGTATTTGTGTAACTCTAATAGTGGCATTAATTGACTAGCCAACATGATTCATAAGTTGACTCTAGGTCAATAGGATTAGACTATAAACTTGACTTGATGGATATAGTTGGTCCACTGAACAACTTAGTCACTGTAAGATTTTGGGTGATTTACCACACAAAAAAATCCATGAAATGTTTTTTTTTTTGCAAATAATGGCCTCAATTGTAGATGTTCACGAGTTGAAATGTAAGTCCAAAGTTACATCTACATTGTTGTTCACGATGGATGTTACAACTTCTATATAAACTCCATGGAAATGCCCACATTGTCATCTTTACCAATGCCCTTCATATCATTTTTATAAATTCTAGAATAGCATCTTTAATAGAAAAAATTTAGACTCGACAAAATATGTTATTATGTCCTAATTAGAGAACAAAAAAAATATATAAACTACCAAAGTTTGAAAATGGTGTATATTTGGTTGTCTTAATGTCTAAAATTGCATCCCAAAGTGCGAGAAAAATAAATCTTCATTCCAAGTAATTAAATGAATTTGAATGATCTACATGTACCCAAATGTGTGTACACAAATCACCTTTTATATGGTTGTGATAATTTGTTGAAAACAAGAAAATGGGTAACACTCTTGCTTGTTTTTAATGAAAAACTACAAATTTTTCTATTTTTTCAACTTCAACCATTTTAAACTCATATTTTCTTTGAGAATTTCACTTTGAAGTTAAGAAAATATTTGGAGAGAATCGTCTTACCTTCATACTCGTATTTTTTTTAAAAGTATTTATGGAAATATAGTGGGATAAATCTGATGTTTGTCAACTGCATATAATTCAAATATTTAGCTAAGGATAATGAGTGACTTGCATGGCATCTAGTTTTTTAGAGATGGATTTTTAATTTAAAGAAAAAATATATTCTCATAATCTGCACAAATTGTACTAGTTCTTAGACTACCTTTTTTGTTTTTATGGATTTAAGCATTTTTTGTTATTATTTATTGAAATATAGTTTAAAGAAATAGTGTCGTATTGACACATTTATGTGGACACCAATTTTCTCTTTGATGTGATTATTACCAAGAAAACTAAAAATAACATTTCGAAAAGTGGGCATCTAGATTTTTAGAAATGGCTATTCAATTTAGGGGAAAAAATATATGCTCACAATCTACACATATTGCACTAGTGCCTAGACTACATTTGTTTTCAATTTTCAGATTTAAGTACTATTTTATGTTATTTTAGAGAAATAGCATTAAAACAAGGTGTCGTATCGACACATTTTTATAGGCACCGATTTTATTTTTGATATGATTGATTACCAAGAAAACTAAAAATACCCTTTTGAAGAGGACAGTGCAAGAAATCGCACTGTTATTTTTTTGGTACTCTGATTTTGACAATATTGAATTTTCATCGATAGTACATTTTTATGCAACAAAGTTTAGTATCAACTATTAAAAAATAACAATTCTTAATGAAAATCGACAATTCTTATATCATTACAAACTATATTTGAAGATGAATTCATTGGTAGGAGGTCTAATAGATTATCTATAAAAGTTGTAAAGGTCTACCCTTGTTGAAGTTGTAGGTTAATGAAAACTATAGAATTTATTGTTTTGGTTGACCAAAAACTCTCGATCGAGAAAATATTTCAACCAAGAGTTGGCTTACAGTTCTCAATTGAGATTGTTTCTGCAAATACAATAATCTGATTGATTAGAAACATAAATAACTCTCACCTAGAGTTTATAAAACTCTCGACCTAGAGTTTATAAAACTCTCGACCTAGAGTTTATAAAACTCTCGACCTAGAGTTCATAAAAATATCGACTTAGAGTTATAAACTCTTAGCATAGAGTTTTAAAAACTCTCAGCTTAGAGTTATAAAATCTCGACATAGAGTTTTAAAAAATCTCAACTTAGAGTTTTTGTTGACTTTTTGCTTGGCCTCATCACATCGGCCTCACTGTGTTGTCCTCCAAAAAGTGTTACCCATTTTCATGTTTTCACCTAATTAACAACCCATGCATGTAGTATATGAGAAAGGTCGATAAACATAAACAAACAATTTTGACCATAGTTGATGATATTCACCATATTAACCATGGTTGACCATAATCAATATGATCAACCTTTGGTTTGACCAACCACAATTATCATTATTATTATTACTACTTATAATTAGTAACTAGACATATTAACCATAATTGACCTCATTAATTGAAGTAACCATAATTAAGCAAAATATAAATGACTCTCAAAATAAGTAGTGAACCATTAGTATTGATGCAATGGTTTTGAAATAAGTTAAATATATTATCTTTATTGTTTTGAAAGAAGTTAAATAAATTATTTTTAGTGTAACTAATATTCTTCATCAAATCTTAAAATCAAATTTGGAATTTGATATGTGATTTTTTTCCATTATTA
>JASDQU010400305.1:800-10943 GCA_032191745.1 Picea mariana | reverse complement strand
ATAATAATTCATGTGCACTTGATTCTCACACTTAATCAATTTCTTTTCCGTGAATATTAATAATAATTCATGTGTACTTGGTATTTTGGCCTTCATGTAATATATCCCTCCTCCACATCGACTAGGGATTGTGACATAGGTTATTCCATGGTGTCAAGGTGTATGAGACACTTATATGACACTTTACGACACTTAGAGCGAGGTATCTAGGTGTGCAAATTTCATGTGTAACACATGTGTCATTGAAGATTTTTATATAAAATAAATGTGGTAGAAGGGAAATGGATCTCGCTTAATCTTGGTAATGTTATCCTGCCAAAATTTTGTCGACTGTGTTTTACTTGTGAGAGTTGGGATACCAAGCTTGTAGAAAGAGTGGAAGATCTTCCTTGTGAGGAAAGCCTTGGAGCTATTGTTTGTTGGTTTCTTGTGTATGGCCCCTTTGCGGCTCGAGGGGCTAAGTGGGAATAAAACTACCTCTAACACTGGTTGGGAGGTACCAATGAAGTCTTTGTGATTATAAAGTTGGAGTAAATAAGAAGCACAAGTTGCTGAAGGACATCTTCAAATATTCATCATCATCGGTGCCAGTGTTTTAATTTCTAGAGTTAAATTGTAGTAAGAGTAAATTTGTACAATAGAACTTTGTAAATCGGCGCAGAACTATTTGTATTCTGAAAATTTATTTTTATATGATCACCGCCAATTTAAACTATAACCCAGAAGTTAGAATTCATTTATTCGCTGCCAAATTTGTTTACATCTATTGGAGAATTGATTTATTAAAAATCACTGCAATGTTTTTGTCCTCTGGAAACGAGAATTGAATATCGCAGTTAGGTTATTACATTTAGAAAGCTTAGAAGTTGGTTGGCCAGTGCAAACTTATTTACAATACAAAGTCCTAGTATTTCTTTTCATGGTTCGTGTAAGAATTTAAATCGCAAGTATGGAATTTAAAATTATGTATAGTCGATGCAAAATGATTTTTGAGTGGAAGATTAAATTTCTTATGATCGCTGTATGTTAACTAGTAATTTTGGAAACACAAATTTTGGGGTCTCTATGGAATTTAATTTCCATTTCTGAGGTACAAATTCATTATGATAGTTGTATAATTAATTTGCATGATGGAATAAATTGGTAGGGTCGTTGTGAAATTTTATTTGCAGTCCATGAATTTAGAAATTCGTTTGGGCAGTATTTAGTTATTTTACTGTCAGAGAGCTTAGAATTGTATAGACACTGTCAAACAATTGTTGCAATCGAACTTAAATTGTTCGGGTTGCCTTAGGATTAAATTTGCAAATCCATAATTAAATCCTGTGTTGGTCGTTGGATGACTAGATTGCAGTGCTAGAAATTGAACTTAATTGGTCTTGTCAATTTAATTTTCTTTTTGAAAATTAGAATTTCACTTGGTCACACACAAAAAAAATCTATTGCAAATACAAAAGTTAGATTTCTTTGGGTGTCTGTAAAATTGAATTACAAATCTGAAGTTTGTAAACATCAATGGTCACTGCTTAATTTAATGGAAACATTGTAACGTGAGAGACAACGTAGACTCAAACTAAAGTTTGAATGTGAAATGGTTATGGTCGTGGAAAATTTTTAATTGATTTCTAAATGGAATTTGTTCTATTTTATCACAATTCTTGAGTTGAATTTCTTTTTTTCATTGTATAATAATTACAAATCCAAATCTTAAATTTTTTTATGGACGCTACAAAATCTTTTGGCAATTCTGAAACTAGAAATGGTATAGTTTACTGTTGAATTTAATTGCAATCTAGAATTGGAATCTCGTATAATCACTTCAGATTTATTTAAGTTGTTCTTAAATTATCATTTTAGTATTGCAATTGGTAGTTTATGGTTGGTTCTTAAAACTAGTTGTGTGTAGAGTTCGCTCCTATAGCGATCCAAATTCCTTCTTTACAACTCCTAGTGTGTACTCAATGTTATCTAATAGTCACTCTACACTTTTCCAAGTCATTATACCAAAGTGACTGTTATTTTCCTTCACCGTTGAATTTACTTTTGTTTCTTCCATCGCACACCTTATTTTTCCAAGTCATTATACCAAAGTGACTGTTATTTTCCTTCACCATTGAATTTACTTTTGTTTCTTCCATCGCACTCCTTATGGAATTTTTTTTTATCAATTCAATTTTGCTGCACTCTTGCGCATCGATTTCCCACTCCTAATATCTATGGATTAAATTACTCCACGCACATAATTATTTCCTTGGATTGCCACATAATACGAATAGATATGAAAGTTCTGATTCTTCTTCTTTGGATATTATTATCATATACTTTCTTTGAGATATTGTAGCGATAGAGGTGGAAGTAACACATGCACCTTATACAATTACGAACTCTACTACTTACACTATCATCGCTAAGGTGTTTAAAAGAGATGGCAAAGATAAGTTGTTGGACCTCCACCAAGTTTCGAGGAAACATTGGTCAGGATTGACCATTTTTTAGACTTTGATAGGCTGGTCGAAGATGGAGCACCAAAGCGGAGCTGAGATTACATGATCTCACTTGTTTTGTGGACCCAACAAGGGGTTCATTAGGGGTTTTTCATTAGGGTTTATGGGATGTTGGTCCATGGGTTTACCCATGATTAGGTCTTTTTGTAAGCGAATGTAAAAATATAAATAAGTAAAGATTGTAAGGTAGAAGTAGCTTAGTGAGGAGAATGTAATTGGCTAAGTGCAAGATGCAAGTAGTTTTGAGTTGCTTTGTGCAACATAACATGTATGTAAGGCTCCGTGCTTGATATAGGAGTTGGATATATTCCTTGACCTGATTTTGGGAAGGTGGATTTGGTGCTTAGTGTGCAGATCACTTGTCCAGTGCGAAGCTTGGCTCTAAGGCCTAGTGCACAGAAGTAGAAGAATGTAAGAGATTGAAGCCTAAAAAAGAAGAAGTAGTAGTTGGTGGACGTAGCCCCACACTAGGGTGAACCACATATATCATGTGTTTATGAAGTGTTATAATCACAGATCTGTGCCCCAGCTTGGTTACAGACACCTGAGTCCTGTAACCCCGCCCCCCCCGCCTCTACCTCGGGTGAGACTTCGCCTACTTCATAGGTGTTACTGAAAGGGTCGATAGCTAGGGTTTTGTTGGTGCACTGTTGAAGTGTTGAACCCTAGGTCTGCCCCTGTGCCAACAAATGGTTCCGTTGTCGGGACCTGAAACTATGATTGCTAGGAACTGAAGAAAATAGAAGATTTGTGTGTAGATTTGTTGCTATAGTGCACAATACTCTACTTGACTTGCGAAAATTTGTGCTAAAAGAAGAATCTGATCTGAAGAAAAGAGGTAAGATCTTGAAAGAGGTAAATATTTGTGCTTTGATAGAGTAAGATAAGTAGAATTTTTTGTTTCGAAATCATGAATCTAGGTATGTTTGATAGATTCTGCCCTAGTTTGAAAGAGAGAGAATAGTTAGAAGAAAAAATTGATCTAAATAAATTTGATAGAAATAGAGAAATATATGTTTTTTTTTGTAAGTTAGAAGTATTATATATAAAAGGCCTTCCAAAACCAAAATAGAGGTTCAAAATACAGAGAATAGCCGTGCTGTAATTACTGGACTGCCCCAACAGAGGGGAAACCAGTCTCACTAGCAGGGGAGGCAAGCATAAGTAGTGTAATAGTCTAAGAAAATAGTCTCAAATTGACTGGTCAACAACTAAATAAAAGAGAAGCCGAAGAAACTTAAAGTGCCACTATGGACCTAGACATTTGGCAAATAACCTGGCCAGGTGGTGTGGACGACCTCGGACCAAGGTTCCTCCTCGACATATGTCACTTGGTTTTCCCATTGCATTCCAACTTCCATGCTGCTGTCAGCTCTGTCAACATCTGGCGAAGTATCCTGCAGCATTCGCCATGCTGTGTCCACCTCCATAGCCATGTCCTCGTGCTTGGCTTGCTCCAGCCCATTCCCTGCAGATCGTTGCGTCTGGGCATTTCCTTCACTGGCCGCTGCGCAGGGTTCCTCTACAGAAGTCGCACCTGCCGGGTCCAAGGGGAAAGCCTCTTGAAGGGAGGAAAGGAGATGAAGAAGGACTGTGACCTTTCCATCCATGGCTTGCAGACAAAATTGAAGGTCTTCCACCCCCTGACGGAGTTCGAAGACCAAACCAAAGAGAATGGCGAGGCTTTCTCTCAGCTACGTGTTGAAGAAAGAGTCAGAGGACTGGTTCTCGGTGTTCCNAGGGAGGCTCAATCATTGGGGGGGCAAGAAGGGGTCGCGAGGAGGAGCACGACAGCCTGGGGATGATAGCTAAGCAATCAAATAGTGAAATAGGTGGAGCAGGGGAGGCAGGGAGAAACAACTCGGCCTGGAGGGAAGGGGAGGAGCAAATGGAGGGCAATTCAGGGGGTGAGACAGAAGGTCGGCGAGGTTTCCATGGAGAGCCTCTTCACGGCCTCCCCCTTGGGCACGGCATGAGGTTTGTCGCATGACAGCCAAAGGTGACCAGGTGAAACAAGCAGAGATAGAGTGCCTAGGGTCGAATAGGGACTGCAAAAAGCATGAAGGTTCGAGATAAATCAGGCCATGGGAGCAGAGGCGGGAGCCATTCGGAGCCCGAGCAGAGATGAGAGGCAAACACAAGCAACTAGGCCATGAAATGAAATGTGAAAGGAGAGGGAGGCTGCGTAAATGAGCTGCTGTGACGTCGTAAAAACAATTTAATGCAGGACTGGGGTGGCGGGCGATGGCACGAGCCCATCACATGGCTCCATGCCTCGTTGGTCAATCCCTACCTCCTCCTCATGCCAAGTGTTCCACACTAGCACCCTATCAAGGGGAAATAGAGAAATATATGTTATTCCTATGCATAGAAAGAAAATTTGGACTAATAAGTGGATGCAGGAACCTAGAAAGAATTTTTGTAGATTGCAGGTCCAACACTGTGATCCTAGTGCACAGTACAAGAGAAGTTGGGGAACTTACAAAAGAAAGAGAGGATTGACATTATGTTATAACTGCAGAACACTGGAACATATTGCTAAGGAATTCCCTGGTATAGGTCCTATTTGTCTTTTTTGTAAAATTGTTGGTCATGAGGTTGAGGATTGCCCAAGGATGATTTCTAAAGTTGAAAGGATGAACATGAGACAATAAAACTATCAAGAGACTAAGAGCATATTATTAAATCAAAAAGAGAAAGAATCAGAGAAAGCTCAGACTACATTAGAACAGTTGAAAGAAATGATGAATGATCACAAAGATGTCAGTTTACCAGAGATCCTAAAAGTAAAACAACACATAGATACAAGAATAGGAGACTTCGACATAGACTGTGTCTTGGATGTGGAGACACAAGTGAATATTATGTTAGGATATTTAGACACTTAGGAGTTAGTAAGATCTACTTGGTCTATTGTGTCGTTAGGTAAAAGTGTGTTTTCTAGTCTGTTTCTTTAGTATGCATTAGTATGCATTTGTAGTTAGGAAATCCGACGGTCACAATATGTTCCTGACATAGAGTGATCTGACGGTTCATATTCTCCTCGATCTTAATGGCCATTTATCCATGGCTTAACACCTGATTGGTCCATGATCTCTATTTAAAGAGCATGGAGGGTCATTTGCCGAAGATCTATTGTGAGAAAATCTCCTATAAAATATCTCTGCAATCTTTTTCTTTGCATTAATAAACTGCTCCAATTGGTTGCGTTGGCTAGGGCCGTGAATGTTTCCCTGTAGGGGTTTTACCACGTGAAAACATTGGTGTGTTGATCTTTGATCTGGTTATGTGAGTGGTTACTAAAGGTGTTCGTCCTCTTTTGGAATACATGTGTTTTCGAACATGGTATCAGAGCCTGTTTGAAGACCCGCTCCTGTTGAAGATCGAGATCGTGAAGTCGAGTTGCCTCATCTCCACTTTTTGTCATTTTTCGTACATTTCTGGGCTGATATAATTGCTCCATTGCGTCTCGAGCGCTCGTTTCATTCAGGAACACTTTTTGTTTCACTCGAAAAGGTTTCCGTTTTCCCAATATACGACCATTACAGTAAGATCCGGAGGTATAAAGCTTGAATACACATTTTTTAAATTTTTTGCAGAGTAGTATTTTGGTTTTGTTTTATTTATTTCTGGGTTGCTACTCTTTTAGATATGCGTATGCTCTTTTTCCCGCGCCCCGTGTGATCTCGACAAATAAAAAACAAATAGTAAAAGGTGCATCTTTCGGGTAAGCTAACTGCAATCTAACCCTTGTTGTCATCGAGAAGCGAACTTTTTTTGCTTGTGTGAAAATAGTTTTTTTTTAGCACGCTCTCCAAGGCCGTCTTTAACAACAACAATCCTCCTTCTGAACATTACAATATGTTTTGCTAGATCATTTGGTTAAAAGTTTCCTTATTAAGTAAGAGGTCTTGAGTTCAAGTCTCTCTTTTGTTACCTTTTTTAAAAACGTTCATGCTAAAATTGTAAAGTGTATTTCACTTCAAGTATAAAAGTGAATCACTATAAGTAGCTTTAATATTTTATTTTAGAGTTATTTATTTTGCATGCAACTTTTCTGTTATAAAGTAACTTCATTGTAAAAGTGATCGTCACTTCTCTTTATAAAAGCGGGCCACTTCATAAAGCAACTTACACAATCACGTGGTCATTTGGTTACCGATTGTGCCTTTTTAAAAAAGGGCATACCTCTAACATCGGAAATCCGTTTTTAGTGCTGTTTTTTTTTAACTGCATAACTTTTCGAGCTCTTTCCATATAGATCATAAGTTTTATTTTTTAAATCCACATTAACTGCATATTTAATATGGATTATACAATTACTGTCTTTCCTACCAACAAGAACTACTTCCAATGGAAATCTCATATGGAATATTTATTAAGAAGTAAAGGCTTGTACCAGATTACCTTGGGAAAGGAAAAATCACCCACTGATGTTGATAAGAAAGCCAAGTGGGATAATAGGAATGCCGAAGCATGTGGACTGATCGGAATTTCCATCTCTCCTGATTTAAGGTACCACATTTAAGATATTGATGACCCCAAAGAAGCTTGGAACACGATTGAATCTGTGTTTGGTAAACTTAATAATATTCGAGCACAACAGTTAGAAAATCAAATATTGACCTTGAGTCGAAATGATTTTTCTTTCCTTAGAGACTATCTATCTAGGTTTAAAACACTCAAAATTTCATGTGAAGAATGTAAGATAAAGATGGAGGAAGAGCGTTGGATCTATCTTATTCTTTCTAAGCTAGGTAGTGCATATTCTGTATTTGTATCTACCTTTTATGCCATGAGAGAAGCTCTAGGGGAAGAATCTTATGAAACACCCACTCTTGAGTCCTTTCGTGCTTCTTTGATTCAAGAGGAATATAAGCTTGTACAATTTGGAGTGATCAACACTGCAGGTCCCTCCAACGAAGCCTTAGTTTCCCAGCAGAAAGATAAACCCAAGTATCCCAAGAAGCAACATCCTCGATACAACAACAAACAGCATAAGGGTCCCAAACCTGCTCAGACAACTTTAGCTCCTACTGGTGAGAAAGGAGCAAAATAAAAAGTAAGAATACTAACAGACATTGCAACTTTTGTGATAAATATGGTCATGATGAATCCAAATGTTTAAATAAGATGGCATATTTAGAAGCAGTGATGAAGAAGCACAACATCAGTATTGATTCTACTTCTTCTTCTCACAGACATGCACTTTTTGCTTCTGGTTTCTCCTTCAATTCAAATTCTACTACTACTTCTTATGATGAGTGAATTATTGATTCAGGAACATCTTATCATATGGCTAAGGATACAACCATATTTTCTGCTCTAAATGAATGTAACACCAAGAAAATATTTGTTGGTGATGATATATCTCTTAGTGTTGTAGGATCTGGAACAACTCAAGTAGATAATGGTAATTTCAATGATGTATTATGTGTTCCAAGTCTTTCTTGTAAGTTTCTATCAGTATATCAAATCACTCATTCAGGTGAAGGTAAAACTGTTGAGTTTTCACCTCACCAAGTTGTAATCAAGGATCTAAAAGATCCTAAGTGTGTTCATGCAACTGGAATTGCTGATGATATTACTAGGTTGTACAAGTTTGACAACTTTGGGTCATCAACTTTTTTATCAGTTTTTGTTGCTCATAGAGATGACTTGAGCAAACTTTGGCATGAGCGGTTTGGTCATCTAAACTATCGCTCATTGCAGCAACTATGTAATAAACAGATGGTGATTGGTCTTCCTTTTGTTTCATGCAGAGATGGTGTTTGTGTCGGTTGTGTTCTTGACAAACATCATCGGGATAGTTTTGACAAACATGCCTCTTGGCACGCCTCGAGTCCTTTGCAACTTGTTCACAGTGATTTGTGTGGTCCACTTTCTTCTCCTTCTTTTTCTGGGTGCAAGTCTTTCTTAACTTTCATTGATGACTTTTCTAGACGTACTTGGGTTTAATTCTTAAAACTCAAGAGTGAAGATTTTGACAAGTTTTTGGCCTACAAGGCCCTTGTAGAAAAGAAATCTAGACATCAAATTCAAAGGTTGAGAATAGATAATGGAGGCGAATATGTGAGCAATAATTTTACAAGCTACTGCACTACAAAGGGAATCCAAATGCAACACATTGTTCCATATACACCACAACAAAATGGTGTTGCTGAGAGAAAGAACCACACATTAAAAGAAATGGCTAATTGTATGATCCAATCTAAGGGATTAAGTCTAAAGTATTGTGCAAAAGCCATAAGCTGTGCAAATTACATAGTAAATCACACTCCCACAAAGGCTCTTAAAAATATAACACTGGAATAAGCTTGGACTAAAATTAAACCAGATGTAAGTCACTTCTGTGTATTTGGCAGTATAGCATGGGCTCACATTCCTAATGAGAAAATGAAAGCATTGCAGCCTAAAAGTGAGAAGTGTATATTTGTTGGTTATTCTGAAGATGTCAAAGGTTACAGACTTGTTCAATCACATTGTAATGAAATTATTATTATAAGAGATGTTAAATTTGATGAAAATCTCTTGGCCTGCAAGCCTAATTCGACTATTGTGCCTTCTTCGACCTGCAATCCATCTTCGGTGTTTGTGCCTTCTTATGAGCAGGTTTCTCTTTTATATGATGAAAGTGAGGATGAAAATCCACCTCTACCTGCTCACCCTCCTCCAGATGAGTCCTTTGAACCTAAACCAACACCAGCTCCACCGCTTCCTAGATGAGTCCGTTCAACACAAGATGCAGCTGGTGATATTGTCGGTGATCCTTCAGATCAACGTCGAACACGTTCATAGTTCTAGCGAGCCTCTTCTCTTTTGGCTCAAGTTTCAGAAACTCATGATCCAGAGACATTTGTAGAAGCTTCAGGTCATCCAAATTGGGATACAACAATGAATGAAGAGTATCGTTCTTTAATGACAAATGATACTTGGGATCTTGTACCCCTTCCAAAAGGAAGAAAACTTGTTATATGCAAATGGGTCTACAGAACTAAGTATGCATCAGATGGAAGTGTTGAAATACACAAGGTTCGGTTAGTTTCCAAAGGATTTTCCCAAGTGGAAGGAATTGAGTATAATGAAACCTTTTCCCCTGTAGAAAAAATGAATTCCATCCACCTTGTTCTTGCCCTTGCTGCCTCACATAAATGGGAGGTCCATCAGATGGATGTTAAATCCCCCTTCTTGCATGGAGATTTGAAAGAATAAATCTACATGGAACAACCTCTTGGCTATGTCTAGAATGACTCTAGCCTTGTTTGTCGCCTCAAGAAATCTCTTTATGGTCTCAAGAAAGCTCCCCAATCTTGGTATGCCAAAATGGATATCTTTCTTATTGCCATTAGATTCTCTAGATGCCATTTTGATCCTAATGTCTATACCAAGAAACTAGGAAGCCATCTCATAATCCTTGTCCTTTATGTTGATGACCTTATCCTTACTGGTAGTGACTCAAAAGTTTTAAACCATGTGAAAACCAACCTTAAGAAGAAATTTGAAATGACAGACTTAGGATTTTTGCATGATTCCCTTGGCCTCCAAGTTTTACAAACCAATGAAGGAATTTTTCTTTCCCAGTCTAAGTATGCTTGTGACCTTATTCGTCGCTTTCACATGGATGATTGTAAACCAACCC
>JASDQU010400301.1:0-10847 GCA_032191745.1 Picea mariana | reverse complement strand
GAGCCTTACTTGATAGACAGCTAAATGTTTTCTCCCACCTCATACATTTTATTAATGTATAACTCAGTTACGAGAAAGGGCCTTTGATTTTCACTCCTTGTTCATTCCTAAAACCATAAACTCTCTTTTATACGATCGAATTGAGACAGCACTTAAATTCCCCCTGAGGTTTTTCTTATTTTACTGTTCCTTCATGACTGTCCTTGTATCAAGACAACCTAATATCAAACCCGGACTATTAGATCAAACGCATGTTTCCTTAAACCTTTTTGATACTATTCTTAAAACAACCACTACCTGGGTTGAACTTGAACGAGCATGGGTAGCGATTGAACGGGATATAAACATCCAGGAACATGCCAACACATAAATCATCCCTAGTCTCCCTTGCTGAAGGTTGACGTAACTCTTTTCTCTACCCTTTACTCACTTTTGGATGCCTAGACACTGTACTTCTAAGCCTTAAGTACAGACTCTGGAACAACATCTTTTTGGTGCCATTGTCAGGGACCGAAGTTACGAAATCTTTTTCCCTGGGAAAATGACATTTATTTCATTGAAAGTGCCACCCTTTGATAGTGAACAAAGAGTGCACATCTTTTAAAGGCTTTCCAATATTTCACTTGGTGACTCCACAACTAATAAGCTGGCATTCGGACGAAGGAATACCAGGCAAAACCCGGATGGTAAATAGACCATACCTGTTATCGACCCTGAGAAAATTTTAAAGACGAGAGGATCTCTTAAGATGACCCCTGCAGTCTATCAGCCTAAATACCCACAACTAAATACCAAAAGTTCTTTCAAACCTTCGAATTCATGCAGCCCTCTCTTTGACACTAAGGATCTAACATTGAATTACTCCGAAGTTAGAAGTGAAACTACTCCAATAACCCCTGCAGAACTCCTACAAAAATTTTATATACTGTCGATATATCATCGACTCTTTAGTTAAATTTCGCGACCCCACACAGTCTCGAAGAATATTCCACACATCCATCTTCCACACCCATTGGTTCCCCTCACTACATCTCTTGCAAGTCCGAAGAGCCAAGCCCTCGCATCCCTTACCAGTCATCCTCATATTTTTCACCCCTCGAAGAAAGTAAAGATTCACTTTTAGTCTTTCAAAACCCCCTTTACAACTTTCCACTAATAACAATGGAAGCTGCCGGAGGAGGAGGTGGAGGGTTTATCGAAGGAGGAGGGGGAGGAGCTAGAGGCCAAGGGCCTGCCCCCCCTCCTAGAGTGTTTGCAAAAGTGGCAGCAAGATACGCTCCCTTGGTATTTCTCGTTCCTCTGCACGACCTTCCTGAAAATTATATAAAAAAATTGTCGAAATTCACTGGGGAAGGATATCTAACCACAGTCGAGCACATTAATTTCTTTGACCAATTCATAGAAATACTAGGTATCAAACATGAGGACGTGTATTCAAGGCTTCTTGTCCAAACCTTTGAAGGCCAGGTCCAAACTTGGTTTCAAAGTCTACCTGCAACATCTATCTTGTCTTATGACGCCTTGGAAGATGCTTTCCTTAGACAATGGGGCGAAAGAAAGGACCACCTATATTATTTAACCAAGTTTGGGTCTTTAAGAAAAAAGAATTCAGAAACAGTTATGGAGTTTATTCAAATATTCAACAAGCTATATAACAAAATCCCAACCGAGGTTAAACTGTCCCAACCTGCGGCCAAAGTAACTTTTGCAGGGGATTTTGAACCGGATTTTGCACTCCTTTTGCGAGAAAGAAGGGGAGCCACTCTAAACCAAATGCAAGATGACATTGTATAAATTGAGTCGAATATGATGGCTTCTGGTAAGATTAAAGCTAAATTAGAAATAAGAAACCAAGAAACTAAACGCTTTAGAGAACAAGCAGGGTCGTTAAGGTCTAATAGATCCACAGATGACAAAGTAGATGATATGGCCAGGGTAATTAAGGAACTATCCAATAAAATATCTAGAATGGAGGTAGAATAGGCCAAAGCTAGTTCTTTCACCAAAAAGGATTTCAAGAGGAACCCCAACCCCCCGAACCAGCAAAGACAGATAAAAAATGAAGATCATAAAATATAAGCTCCCCTAAAGAACGAAAATTTTATAGGAGCGAATGATCTCCAAGATTTCGGAGATTCAGATAATGATGTCATGAACTTTGATGATGACTGCACACAACCATATCTGACTAGAGAACATTATGAAAAATCTCTAAACACTCAACAACCGTCAATTGAGGGTGAAGAAAGAGATCATACTGACCTTTGTGGCTCTCAACAAGAAACCAAAATGATAATGGGCTAGGTACAACCTAAGTATAACTTGAGATCTAAGAGTAAGCCCATTTCAACTACTCAACCTAAGAAAATTCTCCCAAGAGGTCAAACTTATGAGCCTACTTTGGAAGAAACCTTATTACCTAACAGCAAAGCGAAAGTAGTAAGCATAGAAGAGTCTGAAGTGGAAAAAATTGAGACCCAAGCACAAGAAACCGAAACAACTAATAAAATTACGCCTTCAACCAAGACCATGAGTAATAAAGCGGTCCAAATGAAAAAGTCGGAAAAGAAGGATTTGGAAGTCCCAACTAAAGAAACAGACAAGGTGAGTGGATTTTTTAGTTTTGAAAACGAGATAAATAAAATTAAGATACCAATCCCTCTGGTAGAATTAGCAAAAAACCTAGATTATCAGAAGCAGAATACCAAAGTGATAGGTGTCTCAGAGCTAGAAATCCAGTCTGACGTTTTAAACCTGGAAGATGATAAACCCAACATCACTTTTGGTCCACATTTTGAAGGGGCCAAATACACTATTGCTTCCTTTTATATCACCTTAAATGTATACAATCAACTGCTACATAATTGCATGTTAGACTCCGGAGCCTTCCATAACGTGATGCCTAAAATTATTATGGACAAATTGGGTCTCCAAATCACCAGACCTTACGAAGATCTTTACTCTTTTGACTCGAGAAGGGTTAAGTGTATGGGAATGATAAAGGATTTAGTAGTTACCCTGGCACAGGTCCCAGTTAAGAGTATTTTGATGGATGTGGTTATTGTTGATATTCCCCCCTAAGTATGGCTTACTGTTGTCTAGGTCATGGGGAGCCAAGCTGGGGGGTTCTCTTCAATTGGATATGATGTTCTCCACAATTCCTATGTTTGGTAACAAATTTACTCGGTTTTACAAAGAGACGAGGTTGGCATATACAGTAAGCGACCCTCAAAATCCAAACAATTTCCCTATTTACATTGCAGATCAAGATTTAGGAAATTGTATCTTATCTTTTGATGACGGTTTAGATGGTTGTCCAGAAGAAAATGATATAGAACAGGAAGAGTCAGGTTACATGACCGAGGATATGTGTAGCACCGGTATCTGGAAAATGTTTTTTGACGGTGCCTCATCTTGTGAAGGGGCTAGTGCAGAAGTGCTTTTAGTGGCTCCCGAAGGAAAGTTCGTTGTTCCTTTTTCTTACAGACTGCAATGGGATATAGATTATACTAACAATGTATGTGAATATGAAGCGTTGGTATTAGGATTAGAGGCTACTAGGAAGGTAAAAATAAATAATCTAGAGGTATACGGAGATGCAGAGTTAATAATCAAACAAATAAATCGACAATACCAAGCCAAGCATCCCAGATTAAGAGCATACAGGAATTGTGCCTAGGATCCGATGGGAAAAAATTTCTTGTCTGTAAATGTCCACTTAATCCCACGCGCAAAGAACTTACATGCTAATGCATTAGCTAAAGCAAATTCAACCTTCACTCCTCCTACAACCTTTAAATTGAAGTATCACATAGAGATAAGACACAAACCATCTATACCTGATAATATCCAGCACTGGCAGGTTTTTGAGGATGACGAACAAATTAAGAAGTTTCTTGAAGTAGTAGGTGAATTTTTCGAAACTCATGCAAACCAAGAAAATCAAAATGACCAAATATGGATCATGCAAGAAGGGGAGGATTCTCAAGATTTCTGAGACAAAATCACAAATCATCGTATGCTGGTCCTAAAAAACAACCAGATTCTGAAAGGACTGATTCCTCTCGAAAGGTTGTTTGATAAAAACGACATACCTATCAAATCCACCTTACAACCCCAACCAAAAGAGGTTGAGGACTGTGACATAGGAACCAAAGAAGAGTCTAGGATGGTTAAAATATCTAAACTTCTTCCCCCTAAAATAAAAGACAAATATAAGGACCTACTCAGACAATTTAAGGACGTTTTCTCTTGGTCTTATGACGAGTTAAGAACTTATGACACTACCATGATCGATCACAAGATACCTTTAAAACCTGGGGTCAAACCTTTTAAACAAAAGCTAAGGCGGATCAACCCTATTTTATTACTTGTGGTCGAGAGAGAAGTAAAGAAACTTTTGGAGGCGAAAATTATAGTACCTCTGAGATATTCTGACTGGGTGGCGAATCTGGTCCCAGTCCGAAAAAAGAGTGAAGAAATCAGACTGTGCATGGATTTTAGAAATTTAAATAAGTCATCTCTTAAAGACAACTATCCATTGCCTAAAATGGATCATGTAGTAGAAAGGGTAATTGGGGCGAATAGAATATCTATGATTGACGATTCCTCTGGATATAATCAAATTGCCATGAATGAATAAGATAAAGAAAAAATAGCTTTTACTACTCCTTGGGGTACGTTCATGTATGATAAGATGCCTTTTGGTTTGATGAATGCAGAAACCAAATTCCAGCACACTATGGACATCACTTTCATCAGAGAGAGGGATAAGTTCGTAGTCATCTATCTTGATGATTTAACAATCTTCTCCAAATCTGACGAAGAACATCTGGTACATCTTAAACAAACATTCGAAAAGTGCCACAGGTTTGGTCTATCCTTAAACCCCAACAAATCACACTTCACCATGCAAGAGGGTAAATTACTAGGTCATATTGTATCTAAGGATGGAATTAAGATTGATCCTAAGAGGGTTGAAGCAATAGATACTATAAACATTCCCAGAAATGTAAAAGAAATTCAATCTTTCTTAGGAAAAGTAAATTTTTTACGAAGATTTGTTGCGAATTTCGCTGAAATTGTAAAATTGATCATAGATATGCTGAAAAAGAACAACGAAGTAAAGTGGACAATAGAATCCAAAGCGTCGTTCACAGATATTAATAAAGTAATATCTGAGGCACTTGTATTGGCAAGTCTCGATTATCTGAAAAACTTTCTTATTTTTTCATTTGCTTCCGAACACACGATTGCTGCGGTGCTCCTCCAAAAGAACAAAGAGGGTTTCGAACAGCCTATTGCCTTTTTCAGCAAGAGCCTCAAGGACGCAGAACTTAAATATGATATAATTGAAAAACAAGTGTATGCCATGGTAAAATCATTGAAGGCATTTAGACCATATGTGTTGCACTCCAAGATCATTGCGTACGTACCAACCAGTTCTGTGAAAGATATTTTGGTACAACTAGACAGTGACGGGAAAAGAGGACGATGGTTGGACAAGATTGAAGAATTTGACTTGGAAATCAAACCTACTAAATTAATAAAAGGACAAGGCATGGCCAAACTTTTGGCTAAATCAAATCTCAGAGCTCTGGATATAAACTGCCTACAGGGATACAAGAAAAATATGAACGTAAGTGAGCTAGATGAACCAACAAGTACAATTAAGATCAAGGAGAAGTTTGCATTATCAGAATGGTACCGAAACATAGTATCCTACCTACTAACTCTAAAATGCCCGAAGGAACTATCACCATCAAAATCCAAGACTTTAAATCTTCATGCGGTTAAATATTGTATCGCCGAAAATCAACTATATTGGAAAGATCCGCTCGGTTTCTTATTGGTCTGCTTAGTCGAATCGGAAACAGAAAGGGTTATAAGTGAATTTCATGAAGGAGTTTGTGGAGGACATCACACTTGGAGGGCCACAACTTACAAAATTCTGAGGGCTAGGTATTACTGGCCAAAACTCTTTTTAGATGTTAATGCCAAAGTCTGAGTCTGTAACCCTTGTCAGCTATTTGTAGGTAAACAGAAACTCCCAGCACTACCTTTAGTTCCGGTCAAAACTGAAGCCCCTTTTCAAAAATGGGGGCTAGATTTCATAGGAGAAATTAATCCACATTCTAGCACCCAACACAAGTGGATCTTAACTGCCACATACTACTTTACTAAATGGGTGGAAGCTATTATGACTAAGAGGCCAACTGACTTGGTGGTAATAGAGTTCTTAGAAGACAATATCCTTTCAAGATTTGGCTGCCCCCGAAAGATAGTCACGGATAATGCCCAGGATTTCAAGTCTATGGCTATGATCATCTTCTGCCAAAAGTATAATATCATCCTTGTCCATTCTATAGCATACTACCCCCAAGGAAATAGACTGGCTAAGTCGTCTAACAAGAGCCTGATCAATATAATTAAGAAAGTGTTGTATGAAAGAAAAAAGTCTTGGCATGTACATTTAAAGTATGCTTTATGGGCAAATCACATAGGCACTAGAAATTCTATTGGCATGTCTCCTTTTCAAATGGTATATGGGACAGATGTGGTGTTACCAATAAATTTATCACTCCCCATGATGAAATTGTGGCAAGATTAGAAAGAGGAACCTAATCATGTCACTAGGAGGATAAACCAGTTAATCAAGGTTCAACAGCATAGGGTCAAAGTAGATGAAAAGATGTAGAAGTATCAAGACGACATGAAGGCACTATTCGACCGTAGGGAAAAGGACAGAGATTTCCTCCCAAATGATTTAGTACTAAGGTGAGATGCAAGGAGGGAAGAAGCGGTGAAACATGGTAAATTCGATCACCTCTGGTATGGGCCATTCAGAGTCTCGACTCGCGAAGGAAAAAATTCTTTCCTACTGGAAAATCTAGACGGTGAAATCTTCAACACCCCTATCAACGGGCGTTATTTGAAGAATTATATGACATAAACAGTCACCTCAAAAAATAAAAATAAATAAATAAATAAAAAATAAAATAAAATAAAATAATTTTTTTATATATTTTAGATTTATATATTCATATATAGAATTTTTACTTATGTATATATATTTTCCATTTCGTTTTGTTATGTTGATCTTCTTTTGTGAATTTTTGACACCTTTCAGATAGCCCTGATAACCCTCGTATTTGCCTCTTACAGGATTCCAGCTATACACAAAACAAGTAGGAGAAGTAAACAAAAGTTGGTGTCAGAAATAAATCGGCTTAAACAGGTGATACCCAAGATTTTTGATGTTGTGCAAAGAAAATGAAACGATAAGGTAAAGATGCGATTTTCTAAAAGACATGTTCTAAAGGACTATTAAAGAAAACCGAGGTAACCTCATTCAGACAACAACATCGTCCGAACTAATAAATAACAGAGTTGTTTCCTTGTTTAATTGTTTACAAAAGAATAAAACAAATTAAACGATTCACTCAAATTAAAGTAGTCAGACAAGGTAAAGTGCCCCCGAAAAAGATTTACAAGAGTCAGTTTTGAACTTTTGACTTCTATTTTTCAGTCCGTAAGTCACTATCTGTGACCCTTTTCTGTCTTCGGGTTTACCTTTTAAAAAGTCAACATCTTTCCATTTCGCATACGAAGGGATAAGAGATTTCGTTTCAACCTCGTGAGCTTCAAAGTAGATTGTGGAAAGAAAGCGGGTCTTCACGACTCCTCGGTCCCCTACTAAATGAAGGGATGCTTAAAGTGATCCTAACTTTCCTAGGTTTTTCAACAATTTCAGAGGATTGAGGCTTGCTCAAATAGAATGCCCTAAGAAAGGTATTTTCCCTTTTTTCCTTAAGAACGAAGGTGTTGTGAAGGTTAAGGGAAGGTTGGTACTGAGTAATCAAAGTAAGTTGATAGACCTATAATGCAAAATATTACATAGATATCAACCCTGATACAAACTGATTGCCCCCATCTTCACACTCTAAAATAGTAAATTATAAGACACGTGGTGAAAGGAAATTCAGAAATGATTTCCCCCATCTAGTCCAAGAGATGATGACAAGAAATTCAGAAATGATTTCCCTTGTCTCAGCATTTAAATGCACAAAAATATTCCAAAGTGGTGAAAGAAAATTCAGTAAAAGGGGCCAGATAACTTCACCGAGGTACTGAACAGGCTCGCTGGCAGTGAAGCAATATCTGAGATATCTGAAAGGCTGTTATACATGAATATCAGTGTACTTTGGTAACCAATTATTTCTAAAAACCTGATCTACATCCCATGTTCAGACAGGGCTTCCTGATTAAAAACCAATAATCTTCTTCTTTTGATGCAAGCTGATAGCCACAAGATCTGTTGGGTCTCCTAGAACTATTTTGATTGTCTTAAGGCAGACCTGAATTTAGTAACGAGAAGGGGAAAGTCATGAAAGGGACTATGGCTAAGTTTAAAAAGAGTATCTGAGTTTGAAAAGATTTCCAATGGTAAAGAACGAAGTCTCTTTCCCATTCGATACCCTGTTCTTGGGAACCTTTTCGCCTATTTGAAGCTATTGACTCCATTTACCCAATATCAACACATGGTCTACTGTTCTTCCCATCTTACAAGAAAATGGGATCCCTAGTTGGAGCCTATGTTGGATCTGCCTTGGTTTTTTCTACCCCGTCTCAAATTTCATGTCTTAATGCTCAAAATCGAAAGATGGTTTTCATATTTTCCATCTATGGTTTCAAAATCTCTGAAGTCTTATCACGCGAGCGACGATAGTTATTGTACTCTCGAAACGAGTTCTACTTTTCGTCAAATATTTTTCCCCCTTTGTTCTATCTCGGGATTTCATATGGCGGATGTTATAGATCACATAGTTCACGAGTCCCAAGGAAGGAAACGGGGAAATCATTTTAAAATTTTACCCAGGGCAATAACGAGAGTAAAATTTTCATAAATCGCGGTTAAACATCATTGGTATTTCCTGTCTCAGTGTTTACTAAATCCAAAAGTCTTATTGTCGTAACCCCGATAGCCGAAACCACAAATTTCTTGTTTTAGTAACCCGTGTCAAGGTTAAAGGTAAAAGCTTAGCCATGGTTAAGTTCTGTTGGAAATTCGCAACTCGGTGTGTTCTCTTTTAAAAAGCTATACTGTCTAAACCCCTAGTCACGAAGTCGCGATAAAGATATGAACATAATTAATTAAACACTTAATCTGATTTTACCCTCCCTTTTAATTAAAACATATCATCGCGATCTCGCGGTTTTGCAACTCGGCATGCAAACTTCCCGGGAACTATACCTTCGAAGCTCTGAGTCGCGATATCGCAATATAAATAATTACGTGATTAATTAAGCGCCTAATCACAATTACGTTTTTATTAACCAAAGTCAATCATCACAATTTCGGGTGTTAGAGGTTCAAAGGGTTAAAGAAAAAATTCCCAATACAACGAGTATCGAAAGATTAATTAACTTTGGTAAAACCAGATTAATTAAGCTAAACCAATATCTCCCATGATTTGATGCATGCACATTTTACGAGGTAGTCTTAGTTTTTCCTTACACCCACTGACATTTCGAATAGCCAAAATTTATGGCATTGATTAGAAACAAGGCGAATCGACAAATAAAGATTGGGTTTTTATTGCTAAATTTATTTTTAAGTGTGATTTGACCGATCTGTTCTTAAAAAGTACCGTGCTTTCGAATATATAGAGTTGTTATTCGTTATAACAAATTCATTTCTATATTATGCAGAGCACACTTTCTCAGCGAGCTAATTTCTGTATGTATATGTATTTTTATAGTAGAAGAGGTAAAGCAGGATCTCCCGTCATGGCCCTACGAAAAGCGTCTAAAGACAGCGTTGAGGTTTCAGGACAAGGTTCAGACAATGTCGCTGATACTTCACCTCAAAGGGTCGACTCTGTCCCAAACTGATCATTCATTTCTGATGTTCTGCAGGCTGAATTAGTGGATTATTCTGATGATTCCAGCGAAAATGAAAAAGACGACATAACCACCAAATATAAGATCTTCATTCAATCAGGAATGAATAAAGTAGTGGCCAGGCCATGACTACTCCCTTACTATGATATGGTCCGGTGGGCATTAGACCATGTGGACATACCAACCAGAACCATCATCAATGAGCAGAAGGTCACCATCAGGACTTTCAGACCTGAACAACTACAAGCTATGTACAAGTTGCTTACCGTGTCCAACCTTACATGTGATATTGAATTCTTAGAGAAGTTCAAACAGAAGGAATGTGTGCAGTATGACAAGACTATGTCTATCTTCATAAGAGATTGGGTTTCACACCCTGCGAAGTTCAGGGCAGACAGTAATGGTATATATTCAATAGCCTCCTTGGAACCACAGTTCAAGTATATAGCTATGATGATCTACAAATTATAAGGGAGAGAGGACACCACACACTTCTTTCTTCAATGGATGCCACTAATACATCAAGTCGCCGAAGGCTGTTCCTTTGACTGGGCAAAAATGTTGTCGGATAGCTTGACCATTCTAGTTACAGAGTATCAGGTGCAGAAAGAGAGCGGAAATATTTCTTCATTTATTATGTCTGCATACATTATGGACATCGTGTGCTTTCTAACACCATTTCCCTTAATGAGATGGAGTTGGACTCTAGCAGAGGCCGAGTCCATCCACGTCTATCATTCAAAATTGTGGGAAAATAAAGCGGTAGATTTCATATATGAAATATTCAACTGGGTGATGGTACCACTACATGTCACTATTTTTGGCCACCCGCCACCCAGGATCTTGAACAGTATAGTGATGAATTTGAGAAGTATAGCTGACTGGTATGTAGAAGCCAAATTCTCATATCTCAGAGTTTTCAGGGCTTCTGTTCCCCTGCATGC
>JASDQU010400300.1:0-10847 GCA_032191745.1 Picea mariana | reverse complement strand
GGGAAGCAATAGAACGTGACATAACTATCCAAGATCAAAGGGAAGAAAGACAGAGAAGGTTGAGAAATCAACTCTGATTTGATTTTCTTTGTTTCATATTTCAAAGACTTATTTTTCTTATGGATGCCTAGACGGTGTGTTTTATAGCCTTAAAACACAAACTCTGGAACAACAAGATGCATAATTCTAATAAGAAAGTCTCCAAGAGATTCATATTTGTTCTTTCTAATCTATGATATCTCTGCATTACAAATCATCATAATTGTGATTCTCAAAAGCGTGCCAAAATTGATAGATAAAATACTCCCATGTGTGAATATAGGTAGTCGAAAAAGTCTCACACTAGCTCTTGATTCAACCTACGGAAGTGTGAGTGAACAAACTGTAAATGTCACTTTAATTGGTAATATTATGAGAAAAACAAAATTTCCAAAACTAAAAGATATGTTTATATGCAATTGTCTCTCCCTCCCCATCAAATTTACTTTGTGACAATAAATCATAAATATTTCTAGGAGTTTTAGGAGGTACATAACCAAAAAAACATCTCTATAAAGGGATTTAGGAGGGAGCCATTTATAAATAAATAAAAATTAACAAGAATGACTCCATAGGATCAGTTTGTCATTCGACCTTCCTAGTTCCATTTTTGTTGACGGGTCCAAATGGTCTATTAAGAAGGTAAGGGAGAACACTCGATGGTAGGTCACAATCATAACTACTCTTGTTTGGGGTAGCATTTCCATGAGGGCCTCACCTTATTGACCAATATCTTATCACGTTCATTGATAAATGGGATTTTAAAATTGTGAAAACTAGACTCAATATATTGTCGCTATTGGGGGGGGTGGGCGGGTGAGATGTTGGGTATGAGGAAGTTTATAGGTGTTGGGGGCTATAAAAGGGTTATTTGGTAAAAACCTGATATATAGTAAAAATAGGGGTTATTTTGATTAGAAATATGTATTGGGAGGGGGGTTCAAGAAGAGGATTTTGGGAGGTATTTATCAATATCTAGTGAAATTAAAGGTATTATTTAATACCCCATGAGAACATGCGATATGTTATAGGTTGAATGAGTGGAGACCCTATGATAATTTCCAACCAATATGTGGGTCTGGTTGCCACTGCAAATTAAAATAACAAAAAGGGAAAGACAATGAACTATCCCCCAAAGAAGTCCTATCAATTCTAAAGATACTCTAAAACAAAAGAAAACTCATATAATCTAACTACTCCCAACCTATCCTCTATAGGAGAAAATATAATTAAATGAATACAAACTAAGATAATGTAATTGATAGAAGAAATAGTTCATACCCATCGACAATGTATTAAATCAATGAAATTGCATAACTGATCACAAAAAGTTGCAGATAAGCTCTATAAGATCATCATTGTATTCACCAAAAATCATAAGAACATAAGTATTCCAAATATTGAACAAATAAATAGTTCATATGAAAAGCACTTAGAAAAACTTAAATAACAAACACATCAGTAGAGTAGTCCCAAACACATTTGATAACAATTGTGATCTTTAAAGGCCTTCTTCTCTTCATCAAATGATGGGAAAAATTCCTCCTCTACATTCAATGAGTTCTCTTTTATAAAACAAGAGAGACTCCTTAGTTCCTGTGGCTCTTCATTTATGTCTAGTTACAATTTTTCATTTTGTTTCCCTTTGTTTTTGTCATTATATTCTTTGAATTCTTTTTACATTTTCGCAAATGAATATGTGAGCGTTATAAATAGAATTTAAAATGATTCTTTAGTAGTTGGTTTCTCCTTAAGGCTATTCATGAATGATATTTATTAAAAATATTGCTAAGCCTCTTCTTCTTTTCAAAATTTTCAGGGTGTTTTTGGTGTCATTATAGTGAACAAGATCACTCCATATTCATCTTCTATTATGATCCAAATGCTTAAAAATATCATAAAATAATAGAAGTACACACCATGTATAGAATTTCAACATGGAGAACAACTCCAATATATATAAGTTACACAATAACTCAGAGAATAAGGGAACCCCTCCAAATAACCAAATACTATTCATACTTCACAATTCCCATGTCAATAATGAATACATGATCTCTTATATATAGCTATTCACACTTGCACATGGGGCCCCTTTATCATTAGGCTGAGCCTGCTACATATGTATTTACACATTACATGTACATTTAAGCCCATATCCCCCCCCGCCCCCCCTTGGGGTCATATCATATACATTTAGGCATATATATGTCTCCCTTGGGTCATAATATAGTATCCTCCTTCAAAAAGATTTGTCCTCAAAGCTTTGCATTTAAAGGATTCACATGTGATGAAACCAAGTAATATGATTTTATTATGTTCCTTCTTTCTTCATTCCATTGTTTATGATCTATCCATCCAAAATAAATTATTTTCAGTCTTAATCCTTGGTGTCAAGTTGTTGCATAATTTTATTTCCTTTGATTCCATGTATTTTTGTTGAAGCTTCTCCAATTTGTAGTGGTTGTTGGTCTCTAATAATAGCTTGTTGAAGAGTAGTTTGGTGATGCCTTGTTCCATCAATATTGACAAGTATTCCATCTTCTTCATTCATAATGTTGATATCGTCCTTCTTTTCTTCCTTGAAATGTTTCTTGGTAATGAGGGTGTCGATACAGTTTCACATTTGATGGTCTCCCTTCATTCTGCACATGCATTTCATCTATCTTCTTTTCAGCAACAATGACATCCTCGATCATTTTTTCTTGGTATTTGATTACTCTAGCCTTCAAGATAATACCATCATATTTGACATGTACATCCTCTATATGGAGTTTAAATTCTTCAAGTATCTTCTGTTGACCTTCTTGAATCTTGTATTCTTTCTCCTTTTGACGCTGCAATATGATCCCATCTAACAAATTTTGATGTCCTTCTTGAATTTTGGCTTGTATTTATGATTTTACGTCATCAGTGTTTAAGGATTCCTCAACCTTCATGAAAATTTCATCTTCTAGTCTTTTGGTAGACTATTCATCTAAGATACTTCTTTCTTCTTGATTTTGACAATTCTTCTTTTCTTATTTCAATCTCTTGACCTCATCCAATAGTTTTTTATTATGGTTTCATAATCTACATATCTCTTCATATTTCTTTTTCAAATCTTTCCTTGACTCATAATTTTCCCACTTTGATTTAATATTCTTTTTTTTCTTTAAGTTCTTAACCTCCTTAATGAGTGATTCATTAAGGGATCATATCTTAGATATCTCCTCACCCTTCTTATTATTCTCTTCCTTTGATTCTTTTAATTCATCTTGAATTCTATACAATTCCTCCATTTTTGTATCCCTAATCCATTTATTTGAGAAGAGTTTTTCAAATTCTTCCCATGTGCAGTGCCATCTAGTATTTTGATCAACACTCATCCACCACTTCCAAGCTTCATCAAAAAAATAATTTCTTTCCTTAGAAGGAGTCATATTATATTCTTTTACCAACCTCAACCATTCTATAGGATTGATTTCATCTTTATCTTTATCTCTTGTAAATTTAGGTATTTCCATTGATTCTTAATTGAGGTCTAATCCCAACCCTCAAATCACAACCTCAATATATTAAGGATAAATATCTCAAATATTTGTAATCCTTGTTCCAATATTCTCTTCTATGTGTTATCTTTCCAATGGATTTTGAATCAGCTCAATTGGACATTACAATCAAAAGCTATGATAGTTTTAAGTGAACGTACCTTTGAAACCCTAATTTGGAGTATGTCCTCCTAAACGACCTTAATTGTGATTTATCATTGCAATTTAGGCCCTTATTAGTTTGAAATTATGACTTGAAGTACTATGAAATTTCTTCTCTACAATGCCATAGGTTTGACCAAAATTGGATGTTCCAAGTGGAAGTTATGGTAACTTCTCCACACCTTGCTGATGTTTGGCCTTTCCAGGAGAGAGAACTTGTACAACGTTCCCCGTACACAATAATTAATATAAAATTCTGAAAATTGTACTAGAAATAATATGGCCTGTACAATGTTCAATAAAACTAGTCTCACTCAATTTGGATCCTCTATGAATAAGTTATGGTTGTTTTACCCGAAGCACCTGTTTGAGGCTAGTCAATATGACTAGTCATATACCCTATCTTACACAATGTGTATCTACAAACGTAGGATGATACAAAAGTTGAAATTTTTATCACAACTACCTTGATAATTTCTATGAATAGCCTCTTAGTTTTAGGGTCTGAAACTTCACAGAATTTTTTTTACAATGACAATTATACGATGTCTAAATTTAGGATGATTCCAAAACCCTATCTTACACATGCTATATCTCTGAAAGTATAAGAACTCATGAGCTGAAATTGGACCCCACGTACCTTGATTTGTCTAATAAATATTCTCCAAGGGGTTCATTTTGAAACATCTTATAAAAAAAATTATATCAAAAATTCCAATTTGTCTCAAATGCAACAATGAAACCCCAAGACCTTGGGCTATGATACCAAATGTTATGATCCAAATGCTTAAAAATATCATAAAATAACATAAGTACACACCATGTATAGAATGTCAACGTGGAGAACAAATCCAAGATAGATAATTTACACAATAACTCCTTAAAGAATAGGGGAAACCCCTCCAAATAACTAAATACCATTCATACTTTACAATTCCCATGTCAATAATGAATACATGATCTATTATATATAGCTATTCACACTTGCACATGAGGCTCCTTTATCACTATGTGAACCCTATTACATATGTACTTACACATTAAATGTACATTTAGGCCCATATATGTCCCCCCTTGGGGTCATATCATATAAATTTAGCCATATATATGCCCCCCTTGGGTCATAACATCTTCCCTATTACATCTTTCTAATGTTCTCTTGTAGGTCTTATTTTTCCTTTTGGAATGTTAGTTATGGTTGTTTAAACATTGAACAACCTATTTTTTAATTGAATTCAATCTCCTTTTGTTTTATGAATTTTCTCAAAATTTGCACCATCAAATTGTTATTATTTTCTATATCATATTTTTCTTCTCTCTTCTAGATTTTTGAAGAGTCATCCTAGGCTTGATTACTTCTTCGGAAGCTCAAGATGTGTCTGTTTGAACATTGCATAGTCCATTTCCCATTAAACTTGTGAATTTATGCACTTTGCACTTTATGGGATTTTTCGTCACCGTTATGGCATGGATTTCTCCTCTATTGCATTCTACTACTCGATACCTTTCCAACAAGGTATTATGGGCCAAATTTGGACTCATGTAGATCAATATATAACCATTTTCATTCAATGCTCATCAACCCTTGATTTTCCCATGGGGGAATCTGAATTGTTGATCTTCAACCCTAAAACATTATACCACATGCATCAGGTAATTCAAGTATACATTATTTTGGCTCTGTTACTTGGTTTGTGTAAGGATTTAGAGGAGGCATAGGACCTAGGGATCACGTAGAAATTATGGTCGATAACCATAGTGAAAATTGGAAATAAATGAAATAAAATAAAAATAAAATAATAAAATAATAAAATATAGTCCCACCCTCAAAATATTAAAATAATACCCCCTTTGTTGGCCTTTAGTATTCAGAAAAATCCTAGGTGAGGTTAACAATTAAATTATAACATAATGAAGTATAGTCCCACCCCTGAAATATTAAAATAATACCCCCTTGGTCGACCTTCGGTCTTTGAAAAATCCTAGGTGAGGTAGGTGAGGTAGACACCCAACGATATAAATCCTGAGTGAAATATTCCAATGGGTGAATCCTTCAAAAACCCAAATATGAAATAAATATTAAAATAATCCCTAGGCATTTAGGCTTTGGGAAGATGGGGTGAATTGTGCCATGGTATATCTATTTATCGACGAGAAAAATTCTGAAGAGATATGTTTGAAGAAGGTAATTATGATAAGTGATCCTGATAAGTGATAAGTGAGGAGTCTGATAGGTGAGCCCAATAATCAGATCCTCATGGTTGAGATGGATCATGAAGTAAGTGAAGGTGAAAACCCGATGGGGTTAATTCCAATGAGGTGATATTGATGTGCCTAAGTCCCAATATATAATATATTGATAATGTGGTGATTGGGAAGGAGTTTTCAAAAAAGAGAAGTTATGTCTTAATGGTAATTCATGATGGGAATTTATTGAAGAATGAATCCCAAAAGGGATGAAGCCTAATGAAATATTAAGTCGAAGACTGATGGGGTGAGGGGGGTAAATAGAAAAAAATAAATTAAAAATTAAATAACAAAAAAGAAAAAAAGATTAAAAATATAAATAACAAAAAGAATAACATAAAATATAATAGTAAAACCTAGATCTTAGGAGAAGAATGAAAAAAAAAATAAATAAATAAATAAATAACAATGGAAACAAATACACACACATGAAATGAAAAAGTCGAAGTATATATAATATCACATGGAAATGGAAATGGAAAAATAATAAGAATACACACACACATTAGGGATTTAGGGTAAAATGCATAGCATAAGATAAAATTTCCCCAATTAAAATTAATTTTTCCACATAAAAATAATTTTACCCATGTAAAATAATTTTACTTGTGTAAAATTGATTTTTTTTAAGTAAAAGTTATTTTTTATGTAATTAAAACAATAGTAGGTTTGAAAAAACCATGGGAAATTTAGAAAAACCACAGGAAATCAAAATCATATGGTTTTATAAAACCATGGGAAAACTAAAAAATGAAAATAAATAACTAAAAAAAAATAAAAATGAATACAAATTAGAAATAGAACAAAACAAATAAACTATACAAATTATATACAAAAAAAAAGGGAAAAAATGAGGCTAAATTCTACACGGGTTAAGGTTCCACACCAGTCAGGGTTCCACACCTAGGGGCCAAAAATAGAAGAAAGTCATATCAGGTAGATTCCGAGTAACTAGGTTTAGAGTTAGGTAGGTATATCATATGGATATCACAATTAATCAAATTTGGATACGACAAATGACAAGTGACTAGGGGGTAAAAACATGACACTCATGCGACATATTCATGTCACAAAGAGTGACCTATATGATAAAAGGCGTTTGATGCTAGTTGGGCATATGATACATGTCAATCCAATTTAAGTGAAAACCACGAAGGACAAACCCAATATTATTGCAAGGAGAGTAAATCTGATAGGATCAGGGAACACGCTCCCATGTTATACCACAACACATGAATATGATTAAGACAAGTGGTGATAAAACATTGTGTAACAATATAACATGTTTCCACTTCTGAGAATATCGATAGGCCCTCAGGACTAGGTTTTCAAAGAGAGAGGAGGTCGAAAGAAGAACTTGAAAAAGAACAATCTGAAGAAGCTCATGCCTTTCATTCCTTGGGAATATCACAAGGGACTTGGCCAACCCAATGAGACAAACTAGATGAGGGGAGCCCGACATGATTTCAAATTTTGATCTTTAGACCAATCTTAAGACAATGCACACTCAACACTTTGAATAGAGATTCTCGATAAAAGTAAATATAATGAGCTCATGGGATAGGACTGTGGGAAAGGTGGATCCGATAGCCTTGTGATATTTGGACCTCGAGAAAAATTTAAGCAAAGGTGAATCTACTTCTCGATGAGGGAGAGCCTGATAAGGATCAAGGTTCCTAATAAGGGTAACGGTTCCTGATAAGGATCAAGGTTTTGGCCTCATCAATGCAATGGTGATAAGAAAAAATATGGCTTACATTTGGGCAAGACAAGGTGTAGTTCCTAATGATGATTATTAGCTTCAAATGATAGACAATATCCACATAGAGGGAATTCTAGGATATAGGAATAATATCAAGGGATTCCTCACATGCATTTCAAGGTTAGAGCGGTCATGTAAAGGAAGTGACCCTACAAACCTACTCCTGCAACCATTGAAAAGATGAGATCAGTTATGCGAGGATGAAGACACTTTCCATTATATCATAAACATTGCATTCTTTGTATTGAACAAACTTATGAATAAGTGTTGGGTTTGTTCAAAGATAATCATCCATGATCTCGGATGTTGTAGATAGGTGTCCTAAAAGATGCATGTATCGAGTCTCAAACTCATAAAAAAGATTAATGATCTTTTTATTCAAGCTCAAAATTCAAAGCTGAAGAGTATGATCAACATACGAGAGCTTAAATATGAATACATTAGGCACAACATGCAAGCAAGAGGATGCATAATTCATATGTGTTCTTCATTTAATTTATTCATTCAGAAAATATTCAAAAACAAACACATTCAATACATACAATAGAACATCGAAATCTATAGCCATATAGGATCATCAAATACTTTGGAATCTACAAAAGGTCCCGAAGATAACTTGTCAATGTCATCATACAAATATCAATGAATCATAATAAGTCAAGAAGCATTATGAAGACATTTGAAAGAATAATATCAAAAGGATTAACAAACTTCCTCAAAGAGAATCATCAATAAAGATTAGACCGCCCAACTCCCACAAGGTAGGTAAAGAATAAACATTAGGCTCATATAAGTAGAGGATTAGGAATTGTGGTTCAAATTTAGTAGTCTGCCCCTTTCATTTTTCTTTTACAAGAAAAAGTAAAGGGGATTTGTTGCAGCCACATCAAGACACTAGCAGTACACGTCTCTGCCCTGAGAAAAAAATTCCCATAATTTTTGTAGAGGAAAGTGCTCTAATACCACTTGTAAAGTACCATATGTGTTTTATAAAGTAGAAACATAAATATTATGATATATACTAGTGGAAAAACAAAATAGACATAAACAAAACACTAGCAATGATACATTTATTGATAGAAAGACACGTTCACTTACCTCTTCAAGGTGTAAACCTCCAACAGAGTAACACTCTATTACAATAACTCTCAAGACAAGACTTTCTCATTCCTTATACTCCTATTTATACTAATGATATATTCTAAATAACATTCTAGAGGAAGATATTTCTAGAAGAAAAAACTTCTGTTAAGTCTACGTACATTAGAGTTTTTTCTTTTTTTTGCAAACTCTCAACACTATATTAATAAAAGGAAAAAAATATAATTACAAATGTTCTATTGCTAGGATGCGACATGGGAAACTAGTCCATTAGTAGAATAGATGCTTCATCAGGCTTAAAAATCGAGATGTATCAAATATGGAGGTATCCATATTCTTTTTACAAAATTTTCCCAGTAATGAGTACAAAATACTGTCCAAACATTTACTAGAAGATTGAGGCTTAATGTTCTTTATGCCATGGCTAAAAATACTTAGGAAGAGAGAATTCATAACATAGAAATTAAGTAGAGGAGGAAGGAGGATCTCGAGGAACCTGCGAGATATCCTCTTCATTGTTCCTGAAGGTAATCCCTTTCTTGGCATCCATGATGTCAAGCTTATTCTTTGTCAGTTGGTTTTGTGACTGAATAAATTAAATTTTCCTAGACATCTCTATTTGTGCAACATCCATGATAGTGATGGCTTTGGGAATAATTGTTTTAATGTTCCAGTATAGGTCAATGATGAATATGTATTTGGTGTATTTTGCACGGGTCGATCTAGTATCATGGATAAGGGGCTTGAATTTGACATCCACAATAGTGTCCAGAGTGATGATCCTCTCACAGTGACCCTCAACTTCCAGGCTCTCCACATCCTCTTGAGTTTCTTGCGCTATATTCCCATAGTAATCATCCATAGTGGTCGTTTCTCCTTGTTGAATGTGTGGAACTAGATGAAATCGAGAGGCTCTTCCTCTACCTTTGGGTTTGACACTGTCCATGTTGGAACTAAGGATTTGAATGCGTGGAAGAAAGAGGGAGAAACAATGAGTGCTAAGGGTTCCAATGAGCCAGGCCCAACGCTCTTTCAAATTTTTTTGGGAGCTCCTAATCTTGTGAAATGATTGATACCTGAGAAGGGGGATCGATCCCACAATATACCCAATATTGAAACCTTTCACACAAAATCCTGCATCAAAGTGAGATAGAGGAGAATTGTCGTACGAGGAGGGGATTAAGTTATTGGGACAGACAAACTTCATTTGGAGATCGAGTTGTAGTTTCAAACTATGTTTGGGGATGTAATTCATGGCCATTGTGTTAATGTTTATGCCATTATTATAGTTCTTTGCATTTCATTAGATAAGATAATAATAAGAACAAGATCACTGAGAAATACACATCCACAAGAGACACAACATTTATCCTGGGAAACCCTCTAGGGGAAGAAAACCCAGCAAAAAATTCCTTATCATAAATAACTTATACAATGTTCAAGAGATAACTCAAACCAATACAGAAAGTCCTCCCCAAGAGATGCGCCACCCTTCTTCTCCTCTCTCCAACTTGTAAATGCAGCTTGCCTCATAAGAGAATGAGCAAGTGAAGTGTGTGTAAGAAGTGAGGTGCTGGCCTCTTATTTATATCAATCTGGCACATGTGAAGAGTCACCATCTGGCAGGGCCGACCTCTCACTCTAGGTGGGTAAACCCACCTTTAATTAATTTTGGCCCTTCCATTATAACTGTTGGGGCCGACTTCTTATTCTGCACTTTGTAATTGTCCGATGACCAATCTGCAAAAGGAGATTTGGTCCTTATACAATTGCAGACATGATTAATCCTCAATGGGGATTAATCTAATAAAAATAATAATTATAATGACATGATTAATCCTCAATGGGGATTTAATCCAATAATAATAATGACATGATTAATCCACAATGGGGATTTAATCCAATAACAAAATAATAATAAGAATGCTCTTCACAGTTACATTATTTCAACACTCCCCCTTAACAAGAAGGGTATTCTTCATCAGCATCAGGCGATAGAGGTCTGC
>JASDQU010400298.1:0-10885 GCA_032191745.1 Picea mariana | reverse complement strand
CTGACCAATGCACCAGTTGTCTTTATGTGCTTATTGAATGGCATATTCATAAATTATTTGGATAATATTTTCATAGTATTCTTGGATGACATACTTATCTATTCTAAGTTAGAGGAAGAGCTTGAACATCACTTAGGATTGGTATTGCAAGTGCTGAGAGAACATCAGTTCTATTCCAAGCTTAGTAAGTGTTATTTTTACCAAGAACAGATCCATTACTTGGGACACATTATTTCAGAACAAGGTATAGAAGTGGATCCAAAGAAGATTGAATCCATTAGAGGATGTCCAACACCCAAAAATGTTTCAGGAATTATATCTTTTATGGGATTAGTTGGTTACTACAGAAGATTTATAACAGGGTTCTTTAAGATTGTTCATCCCATCACTTATTTTCAAAATAAGGGAATTAAATTTGAATGGACAACTGAGTGTGAAGAGAACTTTAATTTGTTGAAATAATTACTTACTGTTGCACCTATTTTAAATATTGTTAACCCAAATAAAAGTTTCTTGGTATGTATAGATGCATGCAAGGAAGGAATTGGTGGAGTCCTCACTCAAAATGGGCATACCATTGGTTATGATTATAGAAAGCTTAAAGAACATGAGAGTAACTATGCCACACATGACTTAGAACTTGTTTCCATCGTGTATGCATTGATGATGTGGAGGAATTATCTTATGGGAAAGAGATTTGAATTAAGAATAGACCATAGTGGTCTGAAATATCTTTTTGAACAACCAACTTTGAATGTCAGAAAAATGAGATGGATGGAATTTTTAAGTGAATATGATTTTGACATAAAGCATATCAAAGGAAACAAAAATATGGTTGTTGATGCACTTAGTAGAAAAATACATCTCATGCATTGTACAATCGTTAGTATATGCATCAATCAGATTTGAAGAGCAGAATTTTAGATGTTGTTGTTACAGATCAGAATTACCTATAGGTAAAAGAAATATCACAACAAGAAAATGTACAACAAAAAATTAAAGAATATGAGATGAAGGAATATGGATTACTTATGCATAAAAATAGAACTTATGTTAATAGTTCCGGAGAACTTAGGAACTTGGTATTAAAATAAATGCATAATGTTTCATATGTCTAACATATTGATTACCATAAAACAATTGCAACAGTAAGAAGACAATTATTTTGGCCAGGAACGAAGAAAGATGTTGTTGACTACATTGCTAGATGTATGGAATGTCAGAGAGTGAAGGCTGAGCATAGGTACCCAGCGGGTTTGCTACAACCATTACCAATTCCAGAGAAGAAATGGGAAGTGGTAACCATTGATTTTATAACTAAATTTCTCAGCACAACAAGGAAACATGATTCAATCATGGTAGTGATTGATAAATTGACAAATGATGCTCATTTTGTTCCTGTAAAAATGACTCATACGACAAATAATATTGAAAAAATTTACATGGGGTTGCTAGGTTGCATGGGATACCTAAGGAAATTGTTTCAAACAGAGATACAAAGTTTTCTTCAAATTTCTGGAGGGGATTGTTTAAAGGATTTGGTACAAATATGAACTTTAGCATAGTATAGCATCCACAGTCAGATGGGCATATAGAGAGAGTTAACCAAATAACTGAAGACATGTTGAGAATGTATGTGATGGATAAGCCATCCAAGTGGGAAGATTACTTACACTTGGTATAGTTTTCCTATAATAATGAGTATCAAGCTTCATTGAAAATGAGCCCATTTGAACCTTTGTGTGGTAGGAAATGCAACACTCCAGTGAGTTGGGACAACCCAACAGAGAAAGTGGTACTTGGGCCATAATTGCTCAAGGATATAGAAGACCAAATGGTTATAATTAGGTAGAATCTAAAGGAAACTCAAGATAGACAGAAACATTATGCAGATAAGAAAAAGACAGCTATAGAATTTGAAAGTGAATCCTAAGAAGAGCTCACTAAAGTTGGGTAGTTGTACAAAGCTAGTGGCCAGATTCTGTAGTCCATTTGAGATATTGGATAGAATGGAGCCAGTTGCATACATGATTGCATTGTCTTTTTCCATGAATGTGCATAATGTATTTCATGTCTCTTTTCTAAAGAAGTATGTACAGGATCCTAACCATGTTATTGATTAGCATTTGATTTAGGTAGAGCTAGAGGGAGACTTTCAGGTCCAACCAGTGCGCATATTGGACAGAAAAGTCAAAATGCTTTGGAATTGAGTTATAAAGCTGTAAAAGTCTAGTGGACCTGCTATGGTCTTGAAGATGATACTTGGGAGCATGAAGATGCCATGCAGGCAGAGTACCCACAACGTTTTGAATAAATTTGAAAATTTGATTTTATGTTTTGTATATGCACTGAAGACAGTGCCAAAATAAATGGGAGGGGAATGTAATACCCCATTTTTGAGTCTCCATATTAAATAATGTATTTTTTTCATTTCATGAAAGCTCATATTACCCAAACAATTAAAAGAGGTTGGAGTGCCCAGGAAATGTAATTTTTTAATCATCATTAATAATAAAATACATCGTTGGTTGCTAGACGAACAAGGACCAGAGTTATCGGAGGATATGATTTCACGAGAAAGGGGTCTTGAGGGGCTAAGTATTTTTTTTTTATTTTATTTACCCATGTTGGTTTTAATGGAGAATATCAGTTACATGGGCTTCTTGGGGGAAGGCCATGTGGTTATTTAATTCCAAGAAATATATAAATCCATATTTGGGTTGTTTGGGGGTTCACATTCTTCATTATGTTTTGTCTCTCCAGTCACTCTTTCACCCATTCATCATTCCTCATTCATTTTGATCTTGGCTTGGAAAATAAAAATGAATTGTTGGGAGAGAAGCCATTGTTGGTTGGTTTTAGTGATTGTTGGTGTATTCTAGCCATGAATTAATGCATGCATGCATGAGATGCATTGGCATGTACTAAAATTTATTCACAATTGTGAGTCCTGAGAGTCCCATAATGGATATTCTTGACAAGTTGCATTGGAGCCCTGGAAGGAGGTCGACAGCCTGAGGCACTGCGTGGCAGAGAAGGGGGTCCATTCTCTTGGTTCGTGTAGGTTGGAGAGAAGAGAGATGGTGTACTTTGGATTGTTCTGTGTTGAGGAAACTGTGAGATCTTGAGTGTTTATTGGTTTGGGAAGCTGAGTGACACCATGGAACCATCCTTGTGGATTCATAGCCCTAGCTTCAGGATGACCTATTTTTGAGACTTGGAATAGTAGTTTCTATGGTTGGGTGGAACGTCCTTGGTCTAAATCCAGTTGGTGAATATTTTTTATTAAGATAAGTGTTCTTTGTCATGTGTTTCTCTGCATATATATTTATTTCTGTTGTGTATTAATTATTGTCTCTGACATTCGTATGTTAGGATATGAATGTTTGTTGGTTATTGTTGTGCGTGTAATTATATTCATTTCATTTATGTTGTAGAATCAATATTTGTGATTGCATATGATGTTATCATGTCTCTTTCATGATTCTCTATAAATTAAATGTTATTAGAATTTGAAATCAATTTATATGTTATTCTTTGGAGTAGTGTGTCCAGCCTGTGGATGGTTGGGTAAATTACAGACCTTCTATATGCTTGCCTAGGGATCCCAAGGAAAATGAGATGCCTCTCATAAGAAACTAATGGGACCCGTGAAAAATAAAAAAAAATGAAAAAATACCAACCAAGGTAGAGCATGTGTAGGCAATGTTTTTAATGCTTAGGTAAAATCCCCACACATTGTCTTCAACTTGGGGAAGAATAATGTGACTAGGGTAGAGTCAAGGTGGGAATTGTTTTTCATTCTTAGGTATAAGTCCCTCCTTGGCTTCAACCTAGAAACATATTCAAAGAACAAAAGGAAATAAATGGGCTTGGAAAAAGGGATGCATTGAAAACAAAGGTGCAACACACCCTCTACAAAGGAACCCATAAATGAGACACTATGATCCCTTGTATGTCACGAACCCCATGCCCAAGAGTCTTTCCCCCATTCATATCATCTTCTCCACATGACTTAAAGAGGTATTCCACTTGGGAAACACCCCTAAACTTAAGGTATGATTCACCTAATAGGTCCCTTTGGCAACCCTCCCATACCTAAACTTGGAAAATTGCATAGGGTCTTTGAGCACTTGTTTAGTTTGATGAGGTGATTTTTGATGCACATGCTTAGGTGGATCTTTTATTGATTTGATTTACTTATCATTATTCATTTTAATTGATATCCTTGGAGGGTGTA
Organism: Picea mariana; assembly: GCA_032191745.1. Lineage (NCBI taxonomy): Eukaryota > Viridiplantae > Streptophyta > Pinopsida > Pinales > Pinaceae > Picea > Picea mariana. The sequence continues at coordinate 6,645 of JASDQU010400298.1, read as the reverse complement.
TTCATTGTCTTTGCAGGACCTAGTTGGTGGACGTATTTGGAAGAACAAGCCTAGCTTGAGCTTCCTTGCGACTTGAAGCCCATACACTGGATACCATGTCCCACACACCCGAAGATGATGGTAGCCTTTGGAGGCCTAAGATACACCTTGGAGTATCTATCCTAGACCATTTCCAACTCAACATTTTTCTCTTGAGGCCAAAACTTCACACTTGAGGAGCTTGTCGTCACCCTAGGGCTAGGGTTTTGGGAGTGGAGGTTTTGACAATGGAAACTTGGCATGTTTTGATGGGAGAAGGCTTGTCTTGAAGGAGGAAATCATAGCACATGAGAGGGAGGCCCTAGAAGGCCTAATGAATTCCATTCTTTGCTCCAATGACTTGCAAAAGTGTCAACATGTCACGCTAGAATAGGGATGACGTCATATTAGGGTTTCTTATGTGAATTTTTTAAATTAGATTTGAATTTAAATGATGTAAAGGGGAAGTTTTTGTGACCCATTCCTTTGTCGTCACCCAAAACGTAAGTTAAGAAACACTCTTATAGGGATTTTTATAAATAAGAATCATTTAATTTCATTTTTTATATAACACTCTTACTTGGAGAGAGACTCCTTGGCTGAAATTAGCGCCCTATTTGGGAAATTTTATCTATATCTCTTGCTACTATCTCTTGTGATGATTTTTCTTGGCTATTGGATGAATAAGGTGTTATCTTTATTGGAGGATATTTCTTGCTTTTATGGTGGATTTTTCTTGGTTAAAAGGATTTTATCTTTTTAATGCTTGGACGAGCTAAGGAATCTCTCTTGTTATTGCTTATTTTCTTGGTTACAAGGTTAATTTGTTAATATTATGGAGAGTATAAGTGCATACAACCCCACTAATCCCATCATAATTTTCTTGGAAAAAATTGTTGCACAAAGGAATACTAGGAGAAGTAAAGTGTTACACCCTCCTAAGTTTTTCCTAGCTAGTTTTTCTTATATTGGGGAGTAAAATGGCTTACACCCCCAAGGAAATAACACAACTAGCTCTCTCATTTAAAAGACTCCATAACCCAATATTTAAAGAGACTAGTCTCTTGCATTGGAGAAATAAAATCATTGCATTGGGATACGTGGAATCACGAGATATTGAATTTTTTTTAATTGGAATATTTTCTATATGCTTAAAGCTAGCTAAGGCCACTAGGAGTCTTGGTTCTCCAAAGATTTATTTTTGTTGTAACACTTTTATTCTACATCCATTAGGGATGTATAAAAACACTTCACAACTTTAAAATTTACTCATTTTCTAACTGTCACAATTCACTAGAAAACTACCAAGTTAATCTACTAGTTGTTGTGCTTCGTTTGGGTGGTTTACTTGCAAGTTTTGGTGGCTGGAATTTTATGTTGTAGCAATTGTTTGCTACAGACATAAGGCTGTAATAATATCTCTTCTATAATTGTACTTAACAATATTTAATTGTTGCTAAAGTCTTTTGCTATCATACTTGAGTTTCATTGGTAATTGTTAGCTAATCTCTTGCATATTCTCTTGGATTTTAGTGACTTGTTTAACATATCTTCTTACTATTTCATTTTCTGATTTATATCATTATGTAATGTTATTAATTGGGACAACAATATTCACTTGGTTTTCCATTAGGTTATCATGCTCATATCTTGTGTTTTCTTGTGTCTCAGTCAGGTACAACAACCCTCCACGGGTACTCAAGCACTTGGCAACTCTTGACCATCTCCGAGACTCATTTCTGAGCCATCATCCACTTAGTAGTTTGACATATAAGAGATTAAATTCCATAACCTCAATTTCCATATCATTTCCCCCTAGGGTCATTTGATATTCCCCCCTTCTGTTGGATATATCCTTCACCAAAGAGAGGGAAGGGTTTATCTAAGGTGACAGTGGGTAGACTCTCCCAACGTTATCTCCATCATGTGGTTTGGGTCGGGATTTTTCAAACCTAAAATTTGCGTGATAAAATTTTGGTGCCATTGTCAAGGAGGATTTTGAATCCTTCTCTGAACCCTCACGACACTTTGGAAATCTATCCCCAAATCCTTTTCCATTTAGCTTACATCATGACTCCACCTGAGGAAAATTCCCTTTTCCCTTTCTTTCCTTTGATGAGCCTTGAGCTCATCTAGCGACTCCATTGAGGTATTGTCCTAAGTGATGGAATTATGTCTCTGTGGTGCTTCCATGAGGCATACAAGACACTTGATATCAAGTATGCTTATTGGTATCCAAACAAATTCAACACATATTGGCTTGAATCCATCCCAAAGTTTGATGGTGACCCTTCCTTAGCCATTGCACACATTCTCATTTTCACTCGGCTTATCTTAGACTTAAATTGTGATCATGATGATGTAATAATAAGTTTGTTTATCTTTTCACTTGAAGAGAAGTAGATATATTGGCTCAGACATTCTTGTAAGCCCATAATTATATCTTCTCCAACGATCGTTCTCTAAGAACTTCTCAAGCATTGGGGCCCCATAACTTAGAATTTTGAAGATACTATTCAGGATCTTGAGGATTCCTTTCTATGTGAAAATATCCCCTATGGCATTATCATAGATTTGAAGGATACCCTCCATCTAAAAGCCAACGAGATAACAATTCTAGAAAAAGACAATGATAATAATGAGGAAACTTTCAAGTGCCTCAAGGAAAACATATAGGAAGACAATGATTTATGTGAACAATTACTTGAGCACTACCATAATAAGTACTTCCTGGTTAGGTTTTGTGTGAAAAGAAAATAAGAATGCAATGATATCCTTCAAACTTATGAGAGGAATCCTACCCTGAACATGGCATCGGGGGTTTCCATTGCCTATTTCAGAGTAAAGTCACTGTGTGGCGCTATGACAAAGAAACACGGTTTCCAGAAGATCTTTCTAAATAAAGATCAATCATTTCTAATGCTTGAAGAAGTCTCGAGACTCATTGAATATCAAGATAATTTTTTCTCATAGAGAATGACCACAATGAAAGATACCAAGAAGAAGAAGATCGTAGTGAAGATGAAGCACTTTTGTTTTCCCTCCCCTTTGATGAAGACATACGGTGTTTTGTTCCACTTGTAAATCAAAAGGAGACAATGAAAATTTATAATCCTTTTGAAGACTTTAATGATACTTTATTCCATGATTTTGGAAAAGAAGTAGCACTAGAAGAAGAGATCTATGGAATAAGTTGTCAAGAAGATCTCGATGAAGTTTCTCTTGAAAAAGGCCTAGATGAAACATTGACATCTACTTTCCCTCTTGAAGAAGATGTTTTATAGTCTCATTGGAAGGTAATCAGCTTAGATGATGCAGTTGAATTCATGGAAAATCCTCCAGGTATAGTTGGCGATCATATTTATGATATCATTCTCATTGGAAGACGTGGGTGGGATCTAGGTCATGTCATTTTTTATAAGGACCTTATCTACGACATTGAGGGTATCTTTCCAATAAATAATTGTGAGTTGTCACCTACAATGAGTTGGTTTTCATATTGGGATGATCTGGGCATTTGGTTTCTTGATGATGATATGAGCACAAGTTGGTTTCATGTATCCGAGGATGACTTATTATCACATGCTTATGACTGCTCTCAGCCATCCCATGAGAGTTGTGATGAATATTATTTCGATGACTTATATTTTTTCTATGAAGATTTCCAACCACCCTTGTGTTCATATTTTGATGGAAAGCAGGTCGTGGCCAGCCTAGATCAATCCCAATCTCACGCTACCAAACACAAGTATTTTCATATTGAGACTTTTTGCAAGGATTTACAGATAAAGAAGCAATGTTTTCTAAGTCCAGGAGAGGAGTTTTTCTCTGGACCTAAGGTTGTGCCTTACCCCATTTCCTCTTGTTTGAAAATTCATTAGGTTTTATTGGGACCCCTTATCTCCTCTGAGCATTCAAGGAGCGGTGAAATTTTGAATGAAGAAGAAAAACAAGCCCTTGCGGATGGAGAAATCATTGAAGAAAGTCATATTGATTCGTTGACACAAGATCTTGTTGAAACGTGTCATAAAGTAAATTCCTTATGTTCCATGATCGTAAAGAAATATGGTTTCAATGACGAAGAAGACTTCCATGAAATGAATCATGTTGAAGATCCACTTGAAGTTTCCCTGACTTCTATTCTCCCTACACATGAAGACAAAAAAATGGTCAATTTCAGTCATATGGATGAGCCATCATATATATATGGTAGCCATCATCAGAGATGGATCGATTGAGCTTTTGGTTATTCTTTTAGGAAATATTTCCAAGAGGATCAGGCATATGGCTCCTTTCTACAACAGGATTTCCTCCCTCCCACCCATCTCCATGAGTTTCATTTTATGATTGATTATATGTCTATTTATGCTCATGATTATTATGTGTGTGACTTATCTTTCTTGTATTACATAATTAAGCACAAGGGGAGAAAATTTGATGAGATGATTTTTGAGCTCCACTTTTGCCATGTTTTCCACTATACAAAAACATTCATTATTACACTGTTCCTACATTTCGTTGTTAATACAGACCATAAAACCTAATTAAATCCCATCATTCATTATTAAATCCAGTGTGGTTAATACAACATCATTTCTATGTTTTTAGTGATTAAAATATGATTATATCATGGTTTCACATATGTTTTTCGGAAAATCCACAGTAGGTATCATTTCGTCGTCGACGTTTCGAATCCGAAACAGGATTCATCATCGGGACTAATCGTTGAGTTAGAGCTATCTGATCGTCATCAATTAATACTATAAATGCAGGACAATAAAAGTTATTTAAATTGCGTCGGCTATCTTTATTTTCAGGAAATAATTTAATTTAATTTAATAAAAGAGACCTAAAATTAATGGGATTTAAATTAGGGTTTTGGAATGATAGCTAGTGTGTAAAAGTGTAAAAACTAGGTTAAATGAGGTTATATATTATTTGTTTAGGGTTTGTTAGGTTTTACTCTTATTTAGTTATTCAATAGTAGTGGTTTTCTTTTAGTTATTTATTTGTTATTAGGGTTTAGTTAATTAGTTTTTACTATTAATTAATTATTTAGTATTGCTAGTGTAATGGTAATAATATCTGTTGAGGGTATTAGGGTTTGTAAAGGATTAGGGTTAAAATAGTGTTATAAGTTAGTGGTAATAATTATTTGTTTAGGGTTATAGGTAATTTGTTAGGTTTACTCTTCCTTAGTTATTTATTCRTTTTTAGGGTTTAGTTAATTAGGYTTCTACTTTTAATTAAGTATCTAGTAGTGTTAGTGTAATAGTAATGGGGTTATTAGTGGTTTATCTTAATAACATTGGATAACATRTGTGTATTAWTATTGAGGACTACCTATTTAGTTAWTTTATTTAAGCCCTTGGTTTAAGTTATATTTAGTTAATAGAATTGATAGTGTTATAAGTTAGTGGTAATAATATCTAGTAAGGGTATTAGGGTTTGTAAAGGATTAGGGTTTAAAATAATAAGTGTATTGTCTAGTGAGGGTATTAGGGTGTGTAAAGGATTAGGGTTTAATAAAAAGTGTGTAGGGACAAGTTTTTAATAAGAATTTTAATAATAGTATTAGGACTGGATAGACCCCTAAACCTATTAAATTTAAACCAAAACAAGTGGGAAAAGAAAAGGTCGGTGTCAAACCTGATTCGTCAGAGGATGTTCCTTTAATTGGTTGATTAATGGGTGCCAAAAGCTACTTACCTCTAGGCCACCATATTTGTTCATGTTGTTGGGGTTCTTGATTATTTCTATAGCTTCTCTTAAGCGTCTTTTGTAGTAGTGACCCTCTTTTGCTAGTATCTTGGTATCCTCAAGGCAAACATGATGTTTGGTTTTGTGGGAGTGTTATGCTAAGGCGGAGGTACGGGTACTTTCCTTTCTAATGTCTGCTTCGTGTTCCTTAATCCTTACCTGGAATGATCGTCCAGTTTCACCGATGTAACATTTCCCACATGAACATGATACTTTGTAGATGCCTTTGTCTTGTCGGTTGTCTGTAGGGTCCTTTACAGACTTCATTCTTTGTCTGATAGTGATTAGGGGTTTGAAAGAGGTCATAATTTCTTTTCTTCTTAAAACCTTGGCAATCTTATCTGTGACACCTCGAATGTAGGGAAGAAAGGCTCTACTGTTTGAGGTTTGATCATTCTGTATACGAGTCCTCCTTTCTTTCTTATCCTTTGCCTTCTTGATGTCCCTATCTCTATATCCAATGTTCTTGAAGACCTTAGTTAAGTGGTCTATTTCTTCTTTGAGATGTTCCTTGTCAAAAATTCTTGTTGCCCTTGTGGCCATGGTGTTGAGAACCCCCATTTTTTGGGAGGGGTGGTGGTGGGATTCGGCATGAAGATAGTTGTCTGTGTGAGTTTTCTTCCTAAAAACTTTGTGCCCAAGTGTACCATCCTATTTCCTAGTTATAAGCACATCTAGGAAGGGTATGCTATTGTTATATTCTAGTTCCATGGTGAATTTAATGTCTTCAGAAATCCCATTGAGGTGCTCAAAGAATTTGTCCAGTTCTTCTTTTCCATGAGGCCATATGACGTTTGTGTCGTCCACATACCTTTTCCATCTGGATGGTTTGAGGGGGTATGTTTCAAGGGCATTTTTCTCAAATTT
>JASDQU010400296.1:0-10847 GCA_032191745.1 Picea mariana | reverse complement strand
TTTAATTTTTAGTGACGGGAAGTGGTATTGGTTACTGTTTATTTTTATAACTTTTGAATGACTTTCAGTACGTGACTTGCTTTTCCTTGGTACCAACTTTCGGGTGGTTTGTATGGTTTATGCTTTGGAGATCCCTTTCGCAAACTTGACCACGCAAACTCCAAACATTGTTGCTTAAGAGTGATCGAGTAAATCTGAAAAATACACGAGTTTCTTATTTATTAATTAATTGATTCAATTTTGTTTTGTTTGCTTTCAAACTAGGTGATACTAAAATATTAGATTTTAATTTCAAAAGATTTCAATTTGAAAAGATTTGTTAGAGAAACAATCTTCATTACTTTTTAAAGCATCAAAATTATTACTTTTTAAAGCATCAAAATTATGGTGAAAAATAAAATTTTAAATTTTTTTAGGTGATTGTTTATCTTCTTAAGATATATAGACGAATTCAGTTTCAATGAATATTAATTATCTATCACTTATCATTATTTTTTAAGACTTATTTAATATATTATACAAAATTAAAAATATAATAATAATAAATTTAAGTCTGGTTAAATAATAATAATTCACAAATAAAACTATATAAAAAACAATCTAAAAATAAAATTATATCAATTACTAAAAAATAAAGTTGTAGTTATTGGACCACATAAATTTGCATGAAATCACATTATGTTGTTTAAATTAAATTTCTAAATCACAATAGATTTAGCGTGCTGAAAAACTCCTCATATACTCCAATTATACATAATTAACCACTCAAATAAACTAGGACAAAAATAAATAAATTAAATATATTTTATTTGGTATTATAATTTATTCATAATTGTTTCTTAATATTCTAAATTTATCTTCACTTAAATTTATTTAACAATTGAGAAATTTACATTTAAATTTTTCAAAAACACTAAAATATAAGGGAAGCTAATCTATAACCAATTTTTTTAAAAAGGAAGGTGAAACTTCAATTTAGAAAATTCACTTTAACACCATATTTAAAAAGGAGAATAAAACTTCAATTTCATTTTACCATCAATCAAGTTTCATACAACAACTAAACCAACTTTCATGGTATCTACTGATATCCTTTAGACTTATGATATGATATGGTTTTTTTCGTCTGAATTCTATGATATAAATTTGTACGAAATCATTAGTTTTTTTGTTTAAAATCCATTTCTGAATGCAGAAATAGATTCAACATCCTCGAAAACCCAGTAGCACTAAGATTATAAAAAAATAATTACTCAAATCTACAGATCTAAGAATCATTTCATAGAACGTTTAGACCACTGCTATGATATACATTGTTTATGTTTACAACATTAATGATTATATACTATTTTAAACTAAGAAATATAAAATTAGAAATCAAAATTCCGATGTAGAAGGTGGTGTTAGAGTTTTAAAATCTGTGTTTTAATCTTTTATGAGATGAATTTATTGTCAGCTAATATCCATGTAATCAAATCATAGGTTAAGATGAAATGATTGATGTTAGTTGGGAGGTTGATATGGGTTTATTTTATTCACATGTGAACATCACCAACACGTCAGGGGAGATGTGCCCACCTCGGGTTGGAGACCACTTACTGATGTCGACGAACTGCAACCAGATCCCAGAAAGAAAAGGGAAGACATAAGAGAATTGATTACATAACAGCTTGCAATAGTACGGCACAAAAAACCTCGAATTTCGTCCTTCGCAATCATAGTTACGGGTCCTGGTCCCACATGATGATACCATTTCTAATTTGTATGTTGGACGATGAATTCAGACTCTTGCCCTCATTGTTATTATTCCCTGTCGTAAGCATAGAGGGACTATAGAGATCAATAATGCATAGACTACATATTAGTTTGTCCTTTGACCCGAAATATTTGCACAATACCTATTCTTGGAGCTATGGAATTAAAAGCACATAACATATATGTACTGCTCTGATTGGATAAGAGATTGGAGGTCTTATTTCCAGCTTCACTATTCCCAATGTACTATATGGCAACATATCCAAACTTTTTCTCGTAGACAATATTTTTTAATCATATATGTTTCCTCTATATTGGTTGAAGGTCGATTAATGCTAGCATTAATTCGAATGTTTGTATTAGCATTTTCTGCTAGCCGAATATATCCGTAGGTTATGATGTGTACTAAGCATATTGAAATGTTTTGATATCCAAGCTTTGTAGTGATTGAGAATTCCAAAGTGTATAGCGTCTTTGGCAGATGTATATTTGTTGAAATGTATTGACACTTATTCTTAGATGCCTCAATAGGCCTGAAAGCGTAAATGTTTACATGACGCGACGTCCTCCAACACACCTGACAGCTTAAATGTTTGCATACCGTGAGGTCCTTAGATACCCTGACAGTCTTAAATGTTTATGTATATATGCTTCTCGGAGTACATTTTTCCTCGAAATTTTCTATACAGTTACAGTGAATTTGCATAGTCTTGTTTTTCCACCGCCAGTTCAATAGCCATTGTATGTTTCATCCTTGTTCTTCCATTGAAGCTAGATACATTGTTTACTGGTTCGATGAGTGCTTCTTCTTCGTTGGTTTCTCGGTTGTTGCTTGTTGTTGTTTCGCTCGCGATTCAACCTGCGCTTCTACATTTCATTGTTTCGGAGTAAGTTTGGATGCCATAGTTTCATTTTGTATTCCTTGTTTGTTTTTCAGTGTTTGCAGTTTGCAAGTAGAATGTTTTCTTATTTGTAGTCGCATGTTTCTTGTATGTTTCCGGTTCCTTTTGTGCTTGGGGTGCAGTTTCATAATCGTTGGAGATACATATATATTGTTCATTGGCTCGATGGTTCTTGTTGGTTCGTTGGTTCGTGGGTTGATGGATCTGTTTGTTTTCCTAGGGTTTGCGCTTTGGAGCCCTGGGGGTGTAGTTCAACTTGTTGGTGCTTTCTCGCTGGTTTGGTCCTTGCTGTTTTGTTTTGTTTGATTTGGCCTTACAGGGTTGGGGTGCAACGATGGTTGTTGGAGATTTTCTTTTTTCTTTTTTTTGGATTGTTATTGTTTGTTTGGGGCGCTTTACGATGTTCAGCACCTGCACCCACGAGTCGACATGTAATTGTGTTATTTGCCATGTTTGTCGAGGCTGATATCTATTATTCTGTGAGATTTTGCTGCTGCTCCAGTCCTGCCATGAAAGAAAATAGTTGGATGCAAAATTGTGCAAGGATTGCATGTGAAGTTACAATATCCACTATTTGTTTGTTGGAATAAAGAATATGTATGCAGGCTACATTTATAAACTATGTATGGTCAGATGTGCAGATATGACATTGCATGTTCTTTCTCCTCTACATAGATTGGTGTGCGCATGATACAATTTGTGTTGTGCTTGAGATATGACATGTTCAACAAAGATTCTGCAATATTATATTTTCATGTCTGGAAAAATGTCTGGGTAGTTTGCCACGGAAAACTGAGAACTTGTATCGTGGGCACAACCGTCTATGTAGAGGATAAAGAACATGGTTAAAGGGCATATTTGGATAAATTGCTAGGGAAAACCAGAAATCGTTTAACTGTGACCATGAAATTGTGTGATATTTTGTCGCTTGTAATATAATTTGGGCAGGGAAACAAAATCTACACGTTTACAGCCATGGATAGAGAATCACAAAGGTTCATGTTTTTGCCTTTCTAGACTGTTCGTTGAGTCAGTTTTGCTGTATGTACATATTGCTTTTTCTCTGGTGAATACCATCTTCCATTGATGTTCATAGAATTTTATGCGTTCCCACATCGAAAGAAACAAAGTAGCTAGCAAAAAGGAGGGAGTCTTGACTGCAGTGGTTGAAGAGGATATAGAAAGGTGCATCCTTGTACTGTTTTGTTAAACTAGTTGTGTGCCTTCCTATATGGTAAGTTATCTTGGTTACATGCATCATACTAAGCTAGTTCATGTCCATTGTGTTTGCATTGCATTGCTGCATTTAAACAAACATAATGGCTGGACAAGACAAAGGACTCTTTGGCGGGTAAATAGACCTGTTTCTTTTTCTTTTAGATGCATGTCTTCATACTAAATTGCCTTCGTGTCCATTGCATCTTCGACATTACTGCCTTGGAAAAAACAGGTTGCTTGGACAGGGAGATGACTTCTTCTGTGCAACAACAGAGGATTATGTGGTACTATCTTCTAAAACGTATACCAAGTGTGTTGGTAAATTAAATATACAAATCGGGTGGGGGTATATAATATTAGACTTGAAAACGATCACTTCGCAGTAATGGGCCTTTCTGCGCTCCCTATTTCTACTTTTCCCATTATCTATTTTCCCTTTTGTTTTCTAATTCATCTGCTTAGTGTGCTTTCCAAAAATTCCTTCATGCGTCGGTTGGCGGACTAACGATTTGACATATGTGGTCCTACTCCTACCTTATTCCATACTTACCCACTTTCTCGGTTGCAGCTGCCAGGCTGGTAGGTTGAGGATTGCTCCCTTGGCTTCCGGGGGTCCGCGATATACAGATTGGCCATGGTGCCCCGCACTCATGCCTTGTTTACTGTTAATCATTAGTCCAGTTAAAAAATTTAGATGCATAGAGTTTTTTAGTTATTTTTGTCGTTCCGATGGACAATATACAATGCATATGCTTGTTTAGTCCTAATGTTCATCTGCACATGCTTGCATCAAAAAACATTGGACTAGTGACACGACCATGAGCAGTCAGTCATCCCAGACATCGGTAGATTGACAAGGCCAAAAGTAAATATGGATACACTCTGCTCTTACAATGTTAACTAAACTGATTTCCTGGGCTGTATATTTATTTATGGCGTGGAAAAGATGTCGATGCCATCTGCAATACATGGTTTGCAGCTCGCAATATGTATCAACAAGTACAAGCGAGACGCCGAACGTTCTGCATGTTCCACAGACTAAGAGGCGTGGTTGCAAAACTGTGGCTCCATAGTTCATCAAAAACTATGCATGTACTTGTAGCACACTACCATTTACTTTTGTTTTCTTGTTCAAAAAATGTCACCAGGTCTAGAGTTGTAACATCCAAAGTACTGTCAATAGAGGCCTTGAACAACCACCAAAGTGGACAAGGGTTTGTCAGGGACATAATGGTTGTCTATAGCACCTACTTGGACAAGGAAAACAAAAGTAGATCCATTATGCATGCTGACATGACAGACAAGGATGCCATGATGACAGTTACACTCACTATTCCTCCACAACTTGTCCAGAAACATGCAGAAAAGATATTGCCGCGTAATGGGATATCCATTACAAATTTTAATATATTGCCCAAAACAGTATATGACTGTGGTGATTGCGATCGAATTATTTCGCTGAAAGAAACAAGCATTGTGGAAAAAATTTCTCGCTGTTTGTTCAGAATATTGCTTCGTCCCGGACTCGACTATTAGCCAGCTTGCACAGAGCATTGATGTTTACCCAATCATAACGATTGGGGCTGCTATCACACTGGCGAGAAAATTTGGCTCGCAACACATTCTCCATATAAAGGATGGCGAGTTGGACAACGACAAGGAAATGGTACCGCTTTTCATATTCAGTTTTTTCCTTTACTTTCGCATCTACATGTATGTCGGATAAGTTACACAAATATTGCACTGTTCCATGTTGCATCTACAATTGTTCGATATGTATTCAGATTTGTTTTTGTCAATAAAACAACAATTGCGTAGAGGGTAGATCCCACTTACGTTGTTAAAAAATATAACAAAGAAGAGGGATGCTAGAGAAAGGATCTTTCGGACAACCTAGACAACATTTGTAACATAGTTGAGAGCATATATAGTAGAGGATCTAAAGAAACTATCTATCTCTGCAACTGTTGTGCGTATACATCCACAAAATCATCCTCACTTTGCTTATAGAAATAACCTTCAACAAATTTCTTCGCCTGTTTAATTTTTTTTTTTTTTAAGGGGAAGGGGGGGGTGCAGTTGTGTATTATAATATTATTCAATGTATTAATCCTTTTTCTTGCTTTCCCAGGTTGAAGGTCTTTTAGTTGCAACCAATGTGTACTCAACCCCCTTTGAGCCTGTATGTGCAAACTGCAATTCCGTTGCTTCTGCCTCCGCTTTAATAAGTGATGATACGATTGATTGTCTGTGATGCGGTGAAAAATTTCCATATATATATGGACATTGCATCAATGTTGTTATCTGAACCATGGGCAACACAACCGTGCATTTTACGGTTAGACAACCTCTGTTACAAAATGTGTTTCCTGAGTTGGCAGAGTTGTCGTATGAAACGTATCTACAGAAAAAGGAAAGAAGTGTGTACATGCTGCGACAGCTTCGGATACAGAGAAAATTCATCTTAAATGAGGACAATGCAATTTTTCATATCAGCTGAAGAAGCGGAAAAAATAAAATATATGAAACTTTGGCAGGAAACGAAAATACCTCATGTGTCTCTGTAATATTTGTTCAACATCCAGATGAATGTTCATTGGACTTGGTCCATATCTCTGTAATCCCCATATACCGCACGACCCCAGTTATTTCCTACTGGGAACATATATCACATGCAAGAGAAAACAAATGGGACGATGTCTTTTCTTTGTATATCAAATTGTTTGGTGCAAAGGTCGATGGGTTCTGCTCTATGGAACCTTCTGGAAACTTTCTTGCGGCCTGTTTAAAGTATAGTTGGTTCTTGGTTATCTTCTTTGTCTGTCAATCTGTATACCGTGGAACTCCAATTGTTCTTTAGAGGACACAAAACAATATAATTGAATTTTTTAGCCAGCTGGCATGTAGATCTGCCTGATAATTTCTATGGCGTTGTGACGCAAATGTAGTATGTGGCTTGCTTTAGCAGATTTCCTTGGTCGATGAACTTGGTCAAATTATTGTTCTGAAATAATTTGAAATCAACGAATATATAGTGTGCGAAGTGCAACTGTCCTATCATACCAACAAGAGGCTCTTAAAATTCAAATTGGTCGTTGTTTTTCCATTTTTGCTTATTCACTGAACTTGGTAAAATTAATATCTTGGAATAATTTGAATGAACGAATAGTAGTTAATATTAATAATTTAGTATTTAAAAATAATGTTTTTAGATAAAGTTAGATAGGATGAGCATCCCTAAATGATTGCAATTTTGAACCCGCCAAAATTTGGTCCTTGTTGTTTTCTTTTGTTTGATTCGGCCTTGCAGGGTTGGGGTGCAGCGACAGTTGTTGGAGCTTTTATTTTTTACTTTTTTTGGATTGTTATTGTTTATTTGGGGCACTTTATGGTGTTCAGCCCCTGCACCCACGGGTCTACATCCAGTTGTGTTATTTTCCATGTCTGCTGAGGCGGATATCTGTTATTCTGTGAGATTTTTCTACTGCTCCAGTCCTTCCATGAAAGAAAATAGTTGCATGCACAATTGTTAGAGGATTGCATGTAAAGTTACAATATTGTTTGTTTCTAAAAGTACATGTTTACTATGTATTGCTCATTTCTCCAAAAACTTTTATATCAGTGGCCTGACCAGATTGTACAAACTTCCTCGTCTAATTAAATTCTGCAATATCAAAAATTAATATTAATAATTTGGTATTGAAAATAATGTTTTTAGATATGTTAGATAGTTGATAGCGATTAGCATATGTAAACAATGGCATTTTTAGATAGTTTATCGGGGTCTCTAGATGCTATTTGTAGGCCATGAAACAATAAAACCTCATTTTTCAGCCTGCCAGGTCGCGAATCCGCCATCCAAAAAGTGCCTAAGTATGAAATAAGGAATCCGCGTATGCTGTAAAATCTCATGTCCATACTTTATAAAAGTACATGTTTACTATGTATTGCTCATTTGTTGGAAAGCTTTTATATCATTCGGTCCACCAAAATGGACAAACTTCGTCGTCTACTTAAATTCTGCAACATCAATATGTAATATTAATAATTTAGTATTGAAATTAATGTTTTTAGAAATGTTAGGTAGTTGATAGGCATTGCCATATGTAAACAATGGAAAATTTGAACCTGCTAGCCCTCGAGTCCATATGTCAATCTGCATATCGCAGAAGTTTGAGTGCTACTTGGAAGATATAGAACAATGAAAGTGCAATGTTCAGCTAGCCAGGTCGAGAGCCCCTGATGAAAAAAAGTGGCTAAATATCGAATGAGGGATCCACATATGCTCTATAAAATCTCTTGTCCATTTTTTTTGAAAGTACATGTTTACTATGCATTGCTCATTTGTCAGAAAACTTTTATATCAGTCGCCCGACCAAATTGCAAAAACTTTCTCGTTTAATTAAATTTTGCAATATCAAAATTTAATATTAATAATATAGTATTGAAAATTCTATTTTTAGATATGTCAGATAGTTGATAGGGATTAGAATCTGTAAACAATGGAAAATTTGAACCCGCCAGCCCTTAAGTCCATCTGTCAATTTGTATATCGTGGAACTCCGAGTGTTATTTGGAGAACACAGAACAATGAAACTGCAATGTTGAGACTCATTTCCATATAGAGACTCCGCGTATGCTCTATAAAATCTCATGTCCATACTTTATATAAAGAATCATGTCCACAAGTCCTAGGTGTTATTTGTATATCTCCGCAATTCCTTCTCATACTCAATTTTCAGCCCGTCAGGTCGCGAACCCATGATCCAAAAAGTGCATGGAGCGCCTGTCAATTTGTATATTGCGGAAGTCTAGATGCATTTGTAGGACACCAAACAATAGATACTTATTTTTCATCCCGCCAGGACACAAATCCGCGATCCAAAAAGTGCCCAACTATGGAATGAGGGATCCGCATATGTTCTAGAACACTACAAATGCAACGTTCAGCCAAGCAGCCCGTGGGTCCTCCTGTCAATTTGTATATCTTGTAAGCCTGGGTGTTATTTGTAGGACATGAAATAATAGAGACTCTATATTCAGCCCACCAGGCCCCGAACCCGCGATCAAAAAAGTGGCTAAGTATGGAATGAGGGATCCGCATATGCTCTATAAAATCTCATGTCCATACTTTATATAGAGACTCATCTCCGCAAGCCCATCTATCAATTTGTAAATCACAGAACTATAGGTGTTTTTTGTAGGACACAGAACAATAGATACTCAATTTTCAGCGCGCGACCCAAAAAGGAACAATAGATACTTAATTTTCAGCCTGTCGGGCTGCGAACGCGTGATCCAAAAAGTGACCAAGTATGGAATGAGGGATCCGCATATGTTCTAGAGCATTACAAATGCAATGATCAACCAAGCAGCCCGTAGATCCTCCTGTCAATTTGTATATCGTGGAAGTTTGGGTGTTATTTGTAGAACACAGAACAATAGAGACTCTATTTTCAGCCCGCCAGGCCACGAACCCGCAATAAAAAAAGTGCCTAAGTATGGAATGAGGGATCCGCATATTCTCTATAAAATCTCATGTCCATACTTTATATAGAGATTCATCTGCACAAGTCTGACTGTCAATTTGTATATCGCGGAAGTGTAGTTGCTATTTGTAGACCACGGAACAATAGATACTCAATTTTTAGCCCGCCAAGCTGCGAACCCGCGATCCAAAAAAATGTCTGGACCGCTTGTCAATTTGTATATCATGGAAGTCTAGGTGCTATTTGTAGGACTCCAAATAATAGATACTTAATTTTCAGCTCTCCAGGCCGCGAACCCATGATCCAAAAAGTGCCCAAGTATGGAATGAAGGATCCATATATGTTCTAGAACAATACAAATGCAATATTTAGCCAAGCAGCCCGTAGGTCCTCCTGTCAATTTGTATACTGTGGAAGTCTGGGTGTTATTTGTAGGACACAGAACAATAGAGACTCTATTTTCAACACGCCAGACCACGAACCCGCGATAAAAAAAAATGGCTATGTGCAAGATACCAGATATAATAAATATAAAGAACAAAAACAAAATGCTAGAAATGGCAGAATAACAGTAATATATCCAACATAATCTCCACAATAACACAGAAATGATATAAGAACAACAACAAAAATAACACTTTGATTCAGAAAGTAATGTTCACAGGCCTCTTCGAGGGGTCAACCTCCAATCAAGCAACGCTTTGTTACAATAATCCTAGCTAGGGTTTTCATACCCTCAACCCTTATTTATACTAAATATGTCTATCAAGAGAAGCATCTAGAGGACGATCCTTCTGGAAGCGAAAGCTTCTATTAGGTCTTCTTACATTCGCNATTGAAAGGCCTTATTAATATTGACCTTTATTACATCTGAATATATTAATCTACCTATGTGTGGGTTAGGACCCTAACATGTCTACCCCCTTAAAAGAAAACTTGTCCTCAAGGCTTGAGATGACGAAACTGTTGCAGAATGGTAGTTGGTTCCCAAGTGGCATCTGTTGGATTCGTATATTTCCACTAGAATACCACTTCCTTGATGGTTCTCTAATGTAGGCGATGCTCACGCTAGTCCAAAATTGCTTCTGGCTATAGCCAAATGGATCCTTCTTCAGCTAACTTGGGAAGGTTGGTTTGAATTTGGCACCTAGTTCCAATCACCTTCTTTAAGCATGAAACATGGAAAACTGGATGTAGCTTAGACTGATTGGGTAGAGCTAACTGATATGCGACTTGTCCCACACGCTTGAGAATTGTATAAGGACCATTAAATTTGGGCGCTAGATTTTGACAATGCTCGGCCTTGAGGGAAGTTTGCTTGCATGGTTGCAGTCACAAAAACACCTGATCCCCTTCTGCAAATCGATGTTCAGAGTGACCTTGATCTGCTTGTTGCTTCATGCGATTTTGTGCCATGACCAAGTTCTCTTTAAGGGTACGAAGAATATCCTCTCGAACTGTAAGTGTTTGGTCAACCGCCTGG
>JASDQU010400287.1:0-10374 GCA_032191745.1 Picea mariana | reverse complement strand
CATCTTGCCCTATGTCTGTATGAACTGTAGAGGCTTGTGATCAATGTGGATGATTGTATCCTTTCCCAGGATGTAATGTTTCCATTGACGACAAGCTTGCACAATGGAATACATTTCGTTGTCAAAGGTGGGGTATTTACAGACAATATCTGAGAGTGTCTCACTATGGTATGCTACTGGATGACCATGCTGAGTGAGAACTTCGACTACAACATAGTCTGAGGGATCAATCTCGATCTCGAACGGTTGTTGCATATTAGGTAAGAAGAGTACTGGAGCTGAGCACAAGCGATGCTTCAGATCATTAAATGCTTGTTGTTGTACCTGCCCCCATGCGAACTTTTCCTTGCCACCTCCCTTGGTTATTTGGATGAGGGCCCATGCAATATGGGAGAATCCCAACACGAACCTTCGGTAGAAGTTAGCATGTCCCAAGAAACTCTGAAGCTCAGTTAGTGTGGTTGGGGCTGGCCAATCACGAATGAATTGGATCTTAGTTGGATCCACATGTACCCCATGCTCATCAACAATGTAGCCTAACTATTGGACCATGTTCATGCCAAAGGAGCATTTTTCCAGGTTGGCATATAGATTGTGCTGCTGTAGAGTGCCCAAAACTTGTTGAATATGCTGCATGTGCTCCTCCTAAGTTCTATTGAAGATGAGTATGTCATCTAGATATACCACAACAAAAGAGTTGGTGAAGGGTCTCAATACATCATCCATCAATATCATGAAAGTTGTTGGTGCATTTGTTAAGCCAAAGGGCATGACCAACCATTCGAAGATACCTTCTTTAGATTTGAAAGTTGTCTTCCATACATCAGTTGGTTCGATGGGAACTTGGTGGTAGCCGAAATTTAGGTTAATATTGTTGAAGAAATTTTCCCCCTTGAGTTGGTCAAGAAGGTCATCAATTATGGGAATTGGGTACCAGTTCCCGACTGTGATTTTATTTAATGCTCTGTAATCAATGTAGAGCCGCCATGTCTCGTCTTTCTTCCGCACCAACACAATTGGGCTTCTACAAGGGGAGGAGTTGGGTCAGATGTGCCCCTTTTGAAGCAGCTCTTGGATCTAGCACTTGATTTCTTCATTTTCCATCAGCGAGCGACGATATACTGGTCCATTAGGCAGTGACGCATTGGGGGTTAGATCAATTGGATGCTTGACTTGGTAGTGAGTCGGTACCCCGATGGGTGAGGAGAAGATGTCTTTGTACTCTTCCACGATCTCATCCACTTGCTTCTGCTGCAAAGAGAGGCTCTGTGTAGAGGTCACAGATGTGGCGATGACCTTCTGCTTACTGCAAGCACAGATCACAAAGAAGATGAACTTCCAAGTATGTGAAATGACCTTACTGCATTGCTTAGCATAGAATAAAGAAATAACAGTAGGCGGTGCTACCTCTGGTATCCTGTACAATTGTCTACCCAAAGTAATAATAACATTGCGGGGTCTAGATTCATACACAACATGTCACTTCCACGAATATCGTTGGCCTAAAAGAACATCACAAACTTCAAGGGGATCAATATCACACAATACCTCTTCTTTGAAGGGCTTGATGTTGTAGGGCAGGTGACAGTGTTGGCTAACGCGAAGATCTCGTCCTTGGCGAAGCCAATCGATGGTGTAGGGCTGCGGGCACAGTGTTATCGACAGGTCCAGCCGCTTGATGGCCTCTACTGAAATCAAGTTCTTCTAACTGCCACTATCAATAATGAAATGTAGTTGAGTCCCCTTTACCCACATCTACGAGTGAAAGAGGCATTTCCCTTCCTCTGGTTCTTTTGGTTCGCTTGGTTGGACTTTGGTGGTAGCGACAGTGGCACTGGGTTTGTCATCGATGATCTGCTTCCCACTTTCTGGATTTGATTTAGAGTCAGAATCTGCCTTTGACTCAGAAGCTTTCATCTCGGCCACAAGTGACTGCTTGAAGTGACATTCTTCGGTGTTGTGCTAAGGGATTTTATGGTATTCACACCATTTTCCCATGTCCTTCTTCGACTTCTCATTAACCTTCTTGGGTTGCGGCTTGGACTGGTTTTCCTKAGAGCGACCATCTTTGCTCTGTCCCTTGTTTTGTGGGTTGGGGTCGCCTTTTCCCTACTTTGGTTGTGAGGAGTTTGCAGATCCAAAGTCTCTCCTCTTCTGCTTAAATTTTTGCTCAATCTTGACAACATATCTATAAGTCGCACCTAATGATGCGATGTCTAGAAAATCCATTTCCATTTGAATGTATCTATGCAGACAACCACATTATTTGAGCACCAGATGTTGTTCAAAGTCTTTGATACCCAATTTGGTGCGCAGGGTATGGAAAATATTGGTGAAATCTGGTATTGTCTAGTCCCTTTCCTTACGCATCATGGTCCATCTTGTGTACTGGTCCTCATAGCTTCCAATAGGGTAGTACTATTCTTTAATGGCATCCCTGAAGGAATCCCATGTGGGGATGACCACAAATATTACATATCTCTCTATGACCCTTTGCTCAGAGTAAGTATCCCACCAATCCTTAATATGTGGGACGACCTTAAGGAGTGCAAAAGTAATCTTTTCCCCGTCGAAAAAATTGTGGACCGAAAAATACCCTTCAAGCAGATTCAACCATTTATATACAACATCCGCATCTATCGGTCCTTCAAATACTGGAATATGAAAATTTACTTGTACCTTGAAGGGGGTTGCATGGCCGCTTGATGAGGATGCGTCTCATGTGGGCATCCATAGAAGGATCTATGCAAAGCTGTCCATCATTTCGTTCCTTTGTCGTGCAAGGGTTTCCTCGAGAAACATTTTAAAAGGATCTCCTGCTCCATCATCTTTCTTCTCGTCCCCCATGGGTTGTTGTCGGGCTCGGCATGCCTAATCTTGCAAAGGCTCGACTGGTTTGAGTCCCAACTTCTTGTACCCAGATCTTGTCCAAGACATGCATGAAGAAAATAAATGAAGAGTAGATCGCTCTGATACCACTGATTCAGATTTATGAGCAGAACGAAAGGAATAACAGACTGAATACAATAACATAGAGATACAAAAACAATAACATATATCTAGTGAACAATATTTTTTATTGAATAAATAAAATAGGTTGAAACTATAAAACTACAGAACTGAAAACAACTTGCTCGATTGGTGGTAGCTATCTCTGAGAAGAGATGTGGCTGCTATGCGCATCTGTCGGAGCAAAATGATTACAATGAGGCTCCATAGGCCTTTTTAACATTACTCATGAATGCCAAAACCCTAGACATCCAAAACCCTAACCCTAGGAGATGAAACAACAAAAGTTACGTGGGCCCTGATGGGTAAGTTGGTACCTCAACTTCCTGGGTCGTAAATTTTGCATACGACCTCCGTTTTAGGCGCGTGATAGCATGTTGGAAAGTCTTTTCGAGAAATACACATTAGTCATCCAACTTGACTCCGTTTACAGTTTGACTGTGGCAAGCCAAAATAATACACGTTTAGGGCCCCAAAACGACCCTAGAAGTACAAAAAGATGTATTGACATGAAAACTTTCAAAATAAGCCAGTTGGATTAGGTGGGCGGCCACCAATCTCCACTTGGAAGCTGTGTAAGGCTTCAGACAACCCCCGAGTATAGAACCCACAATTACAAAGAATTACAAAAGAACGTTCTGAACTAAAAACTGTCAAGATGAGCCAGTTGGAATAGGTGGGTGACCACCAATATCTAACTGGATCACATAGTGATATGATGATATGATTTAGTATACAATTTTGTTCATAAAAGATATAAACTTATATTTGTGGATTTACATTTAATGATAGTGCAATATATATATATATATATATATATATATTGTCACTCATAGCTTTGTATCTCCTTAAATAATTAATTGACAAGATCAAACATATGAGTGGAGAGTATTAATGTAAAACAAATCCCATTAAAGTAAGATTTAAAATTATTATGGGCTTCCAATACATAACAACCACAAGTTAAAACTAGTTTATGACACCAAAAGTATTGTTGACATTAATATTAAAGTAAAGAAAAAACTCATCTTTATAAAATAGTTAGGTAAAATTTGTAGATGAAATGAATGTTTACCATAATTATGACACCAAAAGTATTGGTGACATTAATATTAAAGTAAAGAAAAAACTCATCTTTATAAAATAGTTAGGTAAAATTTGTAGATGAAATGAATGTTTACCATAACTAGAAGTTCAATTCTAAATGCACCTTTTTTACCCTTTCAAAGTTTTTTTTTTTTTCTCCTTCGGCTTATAAGTGAAAATAAATTCTATTATTACCATGAATAATTTATATTTTTTCCACTATGAATGATTTGCAAAATTTTCCATGTTTATGAGGACATGAATTCTATAATTTGACCCTTATTAACTGAAGACTAGATTCAAGGTTTGATAATCCATATTAGTCATCTCATTTGATTTTAAAGGAACGATTTTAAATTTTGTGTCATAAGCTACAAACTAGTTCAACTACTTTGCACTATTTGTCATGGGGCCATTCACCACTGAATCCCTTCATTGAGGATCATGCATGTTGATGCATTATGTTTTTTTTTTTTTTTTAATTTATTTTCAATTTTTGATCCAACCAACAAATTGATTGGGTAAAGTTGGTTTTCTAATACCATTTATGGCAAGGGTTTGGCTTGTCAAAATAATTGATTCTATTTTGTGCTTTAAAGTTTCCGACTCATGCCTCAACATTATCCTTCCAATGGAATAACTGAGAAATGATCAGGTTGTAGTGGTGTGATCGACTCCTTATACATCTATATGTTATTGTCCACATCTTTCTCTTTAGTGGGTAGGCTTGGATCATTATAAAGCTCCATGCCTCGTACCTCTACATACGTAGTTGGAATCACCTAGTGGTGACTCAACTCCATTGCTCTCACTAGGTGGGTTTGTATTCAAATGCTTTTTGACCTTAGAGATCCTCGCCATTGGGAATGATATTGCAATGTGCCTATGTTCAAAGCATACCTTACAATTTAATGAGATTTGTTCATAGTCCAAAAGTTGTGTTCAATTGTGATTCTAGTGCACGAAAACAATTTTATTTGGGAGACCTTTTCTTAATTCTTCACAAATACACATTCAGGGAGTGACGGTAGCACATTTCTTCACTATTTCTAGACCTAAGGGAATAAACTAAATGTTACTAATGACTGCAAGGGTATTCAAATTCCAATACTAAAAAAGAGACTAGGCATTCTCACCCTCACTCAAATTAGAGCATGATTTTGAAAGTAGATTGAAACCAAGATACCATGGCTTCAAGTTTTATACATAAACCAAAGATTTTTACTAGCAATTGTGCTCTCAATATTTCTCTTCGACACAAAGAGCTAAGGAAATTGGGATCGCCAGACATAGTTGTTGAATCTGACGTACCCACACACACACATGCAAAGGATATAACACATACCCAACATCTACCACCAACAAAAGGGGTTTACTCATGGGAACCTCAAGCATTAGACAAAAACATTATGATGAGCTCATATGGTTTGTCAAAACTATTAGGGGCAAGGTTGGAACAATGGAAATTTCTTAGAATCCTAATTGTAATAATGAAATCATAATTTTTTCTAGAATCATGATAAGAAGAGTGAAACCATGAAATTTTCATGGTTTTGACTTGTCTCTCCTAAACATGACAATTCGTACAAGCTCATCATTGCCTTTGTGTGATGCTTTTCATGGTTTTGACCTATCCCTCATAAACATGGCAATTCAATTCATACAAACTCACCATTACCTTTTGTATGACACATAACAAAAATTTATATTGGTAAGAATCCAATTGAAATTTTAAATATGATTAAAATTCCACTATCATCGTCCCTGAGGTGTAGGACAGTCGGTGACAGAGTATGTTGTTAAGCCACTCCGTGTTGAAAAGTCACCGGTTCGAAACCTGCGGGGACAAAAAATCCAACCATGTTAAGGGATGGTGTGGCTCAGGCCAGGTGCGATCCCCAGGTGATTTTGATGACTTAAATGCCCCTGAGTCACGGTTTCTCAAGCCACAGGTTAATCCCGATACCAATAGGTTCGACCACATTAACAAACAAAAAAATAATTCCACTCTCATCCAAATTTTATTCATAATATAACGATGTACCAAAAATTCAAATTTTATTCATAATATATCCATGTGCCAAAAATTGTCTTACTTTTAAATTAAAACATACCATCAAAAATTGAATCAAAATTTCGAATGGATGGAAACTTTCACTTCATATCGAGATTCCAACGATAGGAAAAGAAGTTTGTTACAAAATAGGCGATTCCGTGTTTAAGGTTTGCCTTAAATAAAAATATGTAAACTTAACAAAATCCATTGTCAACCTTACCTTATGATGTCCATACCATATCTGAGAAAATAAAATGGCAGGCCTTGTAGGGAGAACTCTCTTCTTCTCTCTGAAAACACCATTATCTTCTCTTACTGCTACCCCGAAGCATAAGCATTTGATCACAAGAAGCTTAAGCGATTCGAACCCAACACCCTTTCCTGGGAGGAAACTGGTGCTCTACAGCAAGAAGGAATGTTGCCTCTGCGACGCGCTCAAGGACAAGCTGCACACCGCATTCATGATTGGCGGCCATCATTCTCTCGCCGACTTCCAACTTGAGGTCCAGGGTTTAGTTCATGGTTTAGGGTTTAATCTCAATACCATTTCCCCGCCCCATTCGATCTATAACAGCAACTTAGATATTTAGTATTATATTTGCATTTGCAGGTGAGGGACATCTCCACAAATCCTCAATGGGAGAAGGCATACCAATATGAAATCCCCGTCTTGGCACGAGTCCTTGCTGATGGCTCCGAGGTAAACAAAACACTATTGCTTATTTCAAAGCAAGTTTTTGACCGTTTCTGGTCAGTTGTAGTGCTTCTATTCTCTTGGCACCCAAATGCTTCAAGCTTGAATCTGTAGTGAAATCAAATATTGGAGTTAAGTATTTGAATTATGCTTCGAATTCGTTTATTTCGGAGAATGGTTTTGTAAAGCTTGCACAACTTTTGTATATGCGAATGTTGTGCAAAATAAAATGAAAATGGTTCTGAAACACTTTGCTGAGTGTCATAGCACTTTGTTGTGTATTGAGGAAAAGGCTATTTATTTTTTCGGTCTCTTTGGGACAAATTGTAATGCTTTAAAGGAAACACTTAAAAACTAGTTCTTTGCAGCTTGAGGAGTGCTAAGGAAAATGCTATTTCTGTTTGTGTGTGTTTATTGACAGGAAACCCTCCCCAGAATGTCTCCACGTCTCAGTGCCGAGCAAGTTCAACAGAAACTGGCAGCCCTATTGACATGACACGCCGATTCAAAAATCACCGATTGAAATCATTTTATCTCTGCAAGAGTATTTGAGCCTTGTTCCTGTTCCTAATTTCAAAAAACTTATCTGTAGAAGTAAAATTCCTAAGTATTCATGTTCGTTTTTTCTTTTGCCACAAGAAAAGTAATTAACATGGCTTCATATAGTTGTAGCCACATATGGCAACGTAACTGATTTGGACAAAATACTGAAGAATCGAAAATTTTCACCTGAATTTGTAAAGCAGCTCCGGCTATCCAGGTAATGGCCTTGATTCTGATGGGAACAAATTGAGAGCAAAGCTACAATTAGTGAAACAAAGATTCATTAAGTACAGATTAGAATCTACGTGTCTGCAAATGTTTTACAGAAAGCTTCTATGCCTGACATCTTAGTCACTGCGCTTGGTGATTTTTCATAAGTCGCCGAATCTCAAGCACCAGAGATTAAATTCAGTAGACTTATACTCAAAATTCTAATATAGGAGAATTTTAATATGATGTTTAAGATTTCATTTAGAATATAATAGTCATTGCCACGAATCTGATTCATATGCAATATTGTATTTGAAATATAATTCTCTGACAGTTAAAATATGATTCTCTTTATATTAGGAATTTGTGATAAATGGGTAGTTAAAAGTTAAATCTGCTCTTAATTCTGAATTTAATTGCCACAAATCTGAAAGTTTTTTGGTTTGATCTAAGAAAAAGACCTTTACATTCGATATTTCAAGTGTGAAATGAGAATATACATATGACTGCCTTAATAGGCACAAAAAATACTGTCTTTGATTTGTTTTTGAGCAGTCTCTTTTTCTATCCTCTACTAATTATTACAGTCATCCATGGCTCCTCCAGGTAAGCCTTTCAAAACTTCTTTCACAATCATTCTTTCCAGCCCTATGGCTCTGGCAAAAGGCATGAAACATGACAATGACTGTCTATGACAGCATCAAAACATCTACCAGCTCCTAAATCAATAAAGAGATCTTTCTGACATTGAAATTTGAGTTACCCCTCTGAATTCTTGCTCAGATAGGATCCCCTCCTGCATCAGTAAGGTTTCCTTAGATAGCTAATTGGCTTCATGGTTTAATTCTCTATAAATATTTGTAAAGAGAGATTGTCAAAACTGCTTTTTACCTCCAGAACTTGATTCATGACTGGACCTAGCAGTACGTGTTCAATTCTACAATTATTATTTGCCCAATCAATCAACATCTTGGAATCTTCAAATACATGCTAGACTTTTAAACCTTTGTCTGCTGGTGTTTTCACAAGAAGCCACAAAGCCTAAGATAAGATAATCTAGGATAATTTTATTAATGTCTGACAAATGATCACAAAAGTAGGTCAACAGGACTAAAAGATACATCTAGTGTGAATACAATGTGGGAGAGCAAACGTAGCTCCTAGGTAATGTTGAAAGTAACATAAAGAAAGCAAAAGACAAAGTGCAGCCCAGTTAACTATCTATCTAAGCTAATCACTAGGTTTAACTAAAACCAAGTGCATAAGATATATTATTGATACAAAAGTGAGAGTCCAAGATTGGACATCTTGACATTGATTGAGAAAGCGAGAGATATGAGGATGATGTCAAAGTTACCTAGTCCTGATGATCGAGAGAGAAGGGGGTGACCAGGGCATTGGCTCGTTGTTGGAGTCATTAGGTATCATAGTGGGATCCAACTGTACGATCCGAGGGGAGAGATAGGAGCGAGGGAACCTTTCTCTTCTACCATCCAAGGTCGAAGGAAGGGAGCTCCAAATATAACTTTGGCTACTTTAGAGTCTATGGAAGCCAAGAGGTAGTTTGATGGGCGGGAGGCGCTCTGCTTTGGATTTGTCTAGAGTTAGTCCGTTCGTCACTATGATGATGTGCAGTCGGAGGTTTGGTTCAACATCTTCGAATCGGTCTCGAGGATATTTGTAAACCTTCCTAGGGGGGAGGTTGAGGGGAGATACATGGTCTTACCACTCTATGATCTGGAATACTTTGGAGATCCTCGTGTCTCTTGTTGCTTTGATCTAGCAGGGCAACATGAAAGTATGAGGTGATCCTCCTAGTAGTCTCATGGTAGGGCAGGGTATGCAAGAATTGGGATTCGTGGCTGAGTATCTCCCTAATGAAGAGGGATATGCATCTTTAATCGACATTGGAAGAAGATAGAGAGGGAGCTCCCTAAGTCCCTATAGAGGCAGTGGTATCGCTCTTTGATCTCATACTAAAAGGCACCCTCGAAAATGAGGTGCATCTCCATCTTTGACTCTTGAAGGTGGCACATGTACTAGACCTTCGATTGGATGAAGAATATGGTGATTGGTCTTCACTTGGAGTTGGCTGCCTAGAGGGATCTTGAGTGAATGCATCCAATGTCTATTTGTGTATGGTGGACGAACATTGATGCCATCTCGCAACTCCAAGAAGTGCTAGATAGAAAGACATCTTTGAGCGCAGGCTCTCTGGAGGTGAGGTCCAAGTAACCTGGATATACAATTTGTAGATGCCCTCTCTGATGGCATGATTCAATTTCTCTAGTCAGTAAGAGACGACCTAGCACATCTAGGAAGTGCTTGAAGGTGGGGGGGGGAGGTGCTCGTGAGAGATGGTCATTGAATGATGAAGTCGAGAAGCCTCTGAAAACCTGCAAGACCTGTGGGGCAATCTGAGGCAAGGGCCATAGAACTCAACATGATTATTGGTTTTTTTCCCAACAACATATTTCAACCATAAATAATAATTTGCTTCAAAGAAAAGGATAGCTCCTGTTGGAGATTTGCAACTTCAGGCAGTCATTCTCCACAAGAAAATACAAGAAGACCCATCTATACCATTACAAGAAGCCCCGAGAAGAAGTTGAAGACCCTGAAATAATGTAATGTTCCTGACTTGGCTAGTCTAGGAAACGCTGCTAATGTGTGTGTAGGATCAAAGGTTTACAACATATAAATGATCATACAAATAATAAACGCGACAAAGGACTGCAAAGTTTGTATTATGATATCTCCGTGGATTACAAAATGG
>JASDQU010400286.1:0-10877 GCA_032191745.1 Picea mariana | reverse complement strand
AAATCACAGGACGAACTGGTGCGCCCTCTCTCTATCTGCACATGAAACTGATGTAGAATCCTCCTGCAACTGAGTAGATCTAGAACTAGAATGGTGTGGGAGAGTATCGCATCTCCGAGACCAAGCTTGGGACAAGATAGGTGGAATCTTTCACCACCGAATCGTCCTCTAGGGTTTGTTATGTCAAAACCCTCAAAACCCCCAATATTGGGCTCACTAGCTAGAAGCCAGAAATCAAAATAAGATCATACATGAAAAATGAGAAGAGGCCCTTGCCTTTCCTTTATACTTTTTGGCTCACCTTTTCCCTCCAAAGTGACTTTCCTTTTATTAATATTTAATTAATTAATTAAATCACTTTAATTAATTAATTAACCTTTTTACCTTTGAAAAGTTCCTTATCTCTCCTTGTGGCTTCCCTGGCCACTGAAAGTCACTTCTAGCCATCCCATCTTGTAGTGTTTCTCCTCCCGATTCCAATGAGCTATTACATTGAGAGGTTCCTCCAAGTAATGTGCCCAAAATGACCTCTTCAGTGAATTCCATTGACTTATAGCTCAAAATAGTCAAAATCNATTAATTAATTAAATCACTTTAATTAATTAATTAACCTTTTTACCTTTGAAAAGCTCCTTATCTCTCCTTGTGGCTTCCCTAGCCACTGAAAGTCACTTCTAGCCATCCCACCCTGTAGTGTTTCTCCTCCCGATTCCAATGAGCTATTACACTGAGAGGTTCCTCCAAGTAATGTGCCCAAAATGACCTCTTCAGTGAATTCCATTGACTTATAGCTCAAAATAGTCAAAATCATGGAAATCGTTGGAATGCAACGAAACCAAAGCTAACCTGTGAGGAATGGCTCATAATGATGGAATATGATCATCAATGCAAGTTGTACCCTACAATGCCTCTCAAATACCCCTGTACTCACTCTAGCACCCATCTGGCTACTCTAGTCATCATAAATCTTTGCCCTGTGATGATGTCCCAAAGTGGGGACATTACAGACCGGTTCCACTCTCTCAGTTGATGGACGGTCGATTTCACTCGTCAACACACGTATGGGATCTACTAGGTATTGACTTAAGGTGTTCATAGAAAAGCATATATCTGGCCTGGTATTCGTCATATACATCAATGAACCAATGATTTGTCTATATAGAGTAGTATCAACCAACTCTGATGAAGTATCAACTAGGAGCTTCAACCTTTTTTCAATGGGTGTGTTCATGGCTTTACATTCCAACATGTCAAACCTCTTCCGTATTTCAACTACATACTTCCTTCCCTTGGTTAAGGAAGATCTTCTCTGGGCTCTTCCAAACTTGAATACCTAAGAAATAATGCATCAGGCCTGGGTCTTTCATCTCAAATTCTGAAGTGAGATTCTTCTTACAATCTATGATGATATTTTATTCTCTTGTTAAGAATAAGTCATCCACATATAGTAGAAATATAATTGGCTCATCATTCATAACCTTGAATTAAAGGTTAGAATCAACTTTACTCTTTGTAAATCCCAATCTTGTTATAAAACTATAAATTCTTCCATACGAAGTTCTAGGATCTTGCTTCAACTTGTACAGAGATTTCTTCAACTTGCAGACGTGAGTCATTTTATCTTCAAATTCAAAGAAAGTTTTCACAACACATTGTATCAACCTGGTACACTTGCTCAACTACAACTTAATCTACACAATCAATTGTTAGCTCTATGTGCTTTGTGGCAAAGCACTATCTGTCTCACTGTCTGAGAGTATGTCCTCTACTCTCTCTGCAATAGTTCCTTCTGGAACCGGGACTCTGCACCTACATTTGCTATTTCTGAAGCTAAGAATGACTTTCTCTATTCTCAGTATAACTGTCGAACTCTAAGAGTATCTCTTTTATTCTATTATGGCAACAACTTCATCTAAGAGTGGCTCAATAAGTGATATTGAAGGTATATTTTCCTCTTTCATGGAGGTAACTCGGTCTCAAATACATGGACTTCTCCCTCTGAATCTCATACTGCATTGGAATCATGGTTTTTTTGGTTGTCTTCATGAATACTGGAACTATTTCTTCGATTAATGGAGTAAGTGTCTCATCATAGTATTCTCCCTCTTTGTTCAGAGAATCCTTTGGACACAATTCAGTGTTTTTACATCTTTATATTTTTATCTACAACATGCTTGATCTGTTAGATAAATATTGGAAGTAAACATTGACTTCCCTTCTAGTCTCATGGAAAAATCCATATCTCAGTCCTTCTAACTGGCTTCCTTCTCTGTCACTAAAGCAAGGTAATATTCCCAGGAGATTTCATGTCTCCTAGAGGTCTCTGAATCTATGATATAGTCTTCTCAACTCTTGGAATATGTCTGCGAGTCCTGGAAGATGTCTCCTTTTCCCATCTGATCCTCTCTGATATCAGGCTCACTTTGTTCTTGATCTCTCCTAAGTCTACAAATAATTCATAGTCTCTACAAGATATACTTGGTGTTGAGTACCAAGTCTTAATAGGAAAAGCTGAGTCAAACATCAAACAAATTATGGTTCCTGTCAAAGTGGCTTCATTATCCTTTGACCAAGTCTACTGTGAGTTATGTTCTAATGTTCGATTACCATTGTAGCCTTCTACTCCTTACAATCAATCTTTATATGACATACTCTGTATCTAAAACGTATTTTCTTCTTCATATTCTTTAGTACATGAATGTATACGATCACGTATCCAACTTGGATAGTCTGCTCCATGTCTCATCTAGTATGTTGTCTCTTGCAATCGTCACTATAGCTTCTTCAAGGTTATCACCTAAAACAAGGGAAAAACAACAAACAAGAATAATACTCTTTACAATAATGATAAAACAATAGAAAGAATAATCATCATATTAGCTCCTTTATATCTATTACTTGTGACCTTCCTGAAACAAGAGTCAAAAGTAATAAATACAATACGAAATGAGAGAAACACTCTTCTAGTGTTGTGATCAATTATTCCTCCATGGTAATCTGGAACCAAAATAAGAAGTTTCTAATAGAGGATATGTTAGTTGTATATGGTGAGTGATTTCAATAAGCATTAATCTTAATAATTCTCACATGCTACCAAGTATAAAAACTTTTAAATATTTCTTATCTCAACTGTAGCATTTACTTGTAATGAGGTAGTTATCAAACTTGACATGTGCAAGTTTGAATCTTATCAACTTATTCAATCAAAACTGGAACCTGGAGTCTTTTCCTCAAGAATGAGTGTTGTTTCTTTTCATCCTAGACTCCTTCAGTCAAGATGACAAGTATTCTCTTCAACCTATCCTATGTACTGAGATAATATGCTTTCTTTATAGAAATTTAAGTTAGAAAATAAACTCTATAATCTCAACTTTGATCAATCAAATACCTTGACTTTAATTTTGACGAGTGGTTAGTATGATGGTCATAACTTCAACATAGAACCTAGATGTTCATAATGTCATAACAAATAGATGCATATAAAAATAATCAGACCTGGGGTGCATTATTCCTCTGAATGTGCTAGATCTGAGATTCTTTTGGATCTATGACAAAAGATCCCTTCTCCTGCAAATACCATTTTAAAACTAACAGTTTAAACATATGTAAGTACATACCTCTGATATTATTGGGAGATAGTGGCACCATCTGGTAGCAGTGGCAATATATAACAAACCTTTAAAACTTCAAAGGTGTTGTAACTGATATTGATACTACAACTGCAACTCCAACTTAGGGTTTTATGAGGAAACCCTAATTTTTCAAACTTCAAATTTTTGAAATTCTAATCCATGGACTAGATGCGCTAGGCTGAGGCGAGTAGGATGGAGCTATCTGTTTTAAAAAATTTCAAGTTTTACCCCTTGAAACATGACCTGCACAAATCTGGACTAGTACTTCTAATACTGGTTTCCTGGTTTTTTGGTTTTCTAGTACCAGTCAAAACTAGGGTTTGACTTTTCAGAGGCTCTGGCCACCGAAAAGGTGCACTCAAGATGCCAAGTGATGCACTTGCCTAGGTGGTTTTTAGTTAGAAATTTCTTTCCAATAAAAATCCCAATTTTTTTTGTAAAGGTGCTCTATTCAGTAAAGCTCTGATGCCATGTTAAATTTAGAGTTGTTATTAAGTTCTTTTCAATTTACGAGAGCATAACAACATGTGTAGGATCACTAAAAGAAACACAATAACAAGGTACAAAACATTTTATCCTAGGAAACCCTCATGGGGGAGAAAACCCAACCCAAATTTCCTCAATAATAGATTGTCAATACAATAACAAGAATAAAGACCAAAACCAACAAGAAAAGACTACGACTGAGCATGTGCCTCTCTTCTCCTTCTTGCAACTGGAACTTCCTTCAAAATATGTGCATTAGAAGTGTGAATGAGTGTGTGAACAAATCAGGCGCCCTCCTCACTTATAAATACTAGTTGAGGAGGCGCTAGGGTTATGTCTCTTCATCAAGTAGGTCCAACTTCTTCCAATAGTGATTAAAACCACTTTATTAAACCCCAGGGGTGGACTTTACAAACACCACCATATAACTATGGTTTGACCAATCCACAAAAGGAGATTTGGTCTTATACCAGACCTGACATTTGATCTATAAGATAATAACTCAATTATAATTAGAATATTCTTCGAAGTTACATTATTTCAACACTAACCTTGCGGAAACATCGAGTGAAGTCCAATTACTTATATTTCACATCACTCAACCACTCAAATTAACTCAATAATTTAAGTTTTAAAAAATTAATTTATTTTAAAATTAAAAAAAAAACTAAACTAAATAATTTAAAATATATAAGAATCGTCTCTCTTTTATTTATATATATAAGATTAATAAATAAAAACATATCTCTTAAGAAATCAAATAAGGAAAAAGATTTAAAAAAAAAACTTAATATATATCGTGTATTTGTTTTGTTTTTTTAATATTTCCTCCCTTCTTTCTTAATACCCTTCATATTCTCTTGCTTATCTTTCATTATTTTTTATTATTATTCTCTTTCTTCCATTTCTCCCACCATGAATTATATGGATTTTTGTTAAAATACAATTAATTTTATATTTCTTAAACAAGATATTTCATTTTAAATTTAAAAAAAAAAATTAAATAGTTTGTGATTTAAGAAAGATGTAATATATAATAAAGATTAATAAATAAATAAATAATTTTATATTAATTAAATAAGATATTTCATTTTAAATTAAAAAAAAATTAACTAAATAGTTTGTGATTTAAGAAAGATGTCATATATAATAAAGATTAAAAGAAAAAAGATTTGCATTAAAAAATTAAACTAATATTATGATGATGATGATTAACATCCACTAAGACTCAATTGGTCTATTGGACCTTAAGAGGGTAAGTGATTACTTGTGATTCTTTTGAATTTTGTTTATGTGCTCGAAACACATTAAGAGAAGCTTTCCAAGATCACCATACTTTTGTTGAATTAAGAGGTTAGGAAGGTTGGTAGTGTGATAAATATTTTGAAAATGAGATCTAATATGGGTATAGGCTGGACAATCTAAGAGAAAGTGTTTTTCATCTTCAACCTTATTAGTGTCACAAAGGTGACACACTCTTTCATCCCATGACGTTTTAGGAATTGACCAATGTCCAGATTCACTATGGAGCTCGTGAGAATTTGTTCTTATCTTAGCAATGCTTATTTTTTTCTTTACACTTGGCAAAACAAATAAATAATTTTGATCTTCTAGATTAGGGTTGATTACATCTTTATAGTATCTTAATTTTCATTTTTCCTCTAACTCTTTATCATACCACATTTTCTCCTTAAATTTTGATTTGACGTTTTTTTTAATAGTATCTTTATTCTGCAAAATGGTTTCTTCCATGATTCCCCAATAGCTTAGCCAAGACCGGGTGTCTTTATTCCATCCTCGCTTGAGTCTATGGTGGTTATGACTTGATTTTGAAGTAATTTTAGGTAGCCTCTTGTCTTCCATGTTGTTTAACTTGTTCTTGTACATTAGGTATCTAGTCATAGCCATTGTCTCAATGGGGGAGAGGCTTGTTTCTAAGAGGAGGATGGGATAGGGCATATTTCCTTTAATTTTGAGATTATAGGTTATAAAATTATTTTGTATTTGCTTTATATTTCTCCAGGATTCATGAGAGATACTACAGCTCTAGACTTCACATCCATAAAGAATAACATGTGTAACAAGAGTCTCAAAGAGGAGTTTCTTCTTATCCCAACTCCAAGCATCAATTGATTTACAATTGTTTTCAAGCCCATAATAATCTTTCCATTCCCCAATAATCCTTTTCTCAATGTTATAATTCCAATTGAGTTTGTGGTGAATATTAATTCCAAGATATCTGTATGAAGTCACTTCCTCCAAATTGTTGTTGTCATATACAAAGGTATCAGAAGGGATCTTATTGGATTTAATAATCATGACCTTAGTCTTATCAGTATTAATAGTCATACCCATATTGGAGAAAAAATACTTGAGGATTCTTAGTTGGTTTTCAAGATCATGGGGACTCCTTGCCATAAGAGCGATATGATGGGCATAAAGAAGAAGATTGATGACTATACTAGTGAGAGTAGGGCCGACACAACCAACTTTTTCCATGCATTCTTCTAACTTGTCAATGTATATGCCAAAAAGGGTAGGGGACAAGGGACAACCTTGTTTGACTCTGATATTGCAGTTAATCTCTTTTGACCAGCCATCAGTGTTTTTAAAATTAGAAATAACATTCTCATACATCCTTATTGTAGCAGCCCTCAACTCGAGAGGCACTTTTATCTCTTCCAACCTATTCCAAAGTTTTTTCCTAGGAACCATGTCAAAATATTTTCTAAAGTCAACAAAACAACAAAAAATATTGGTTTTAGTATTGCGGAACTCCTTTGCAATGATCCTAAAGGTAACAAGATGGTCCGAAGTTGAATGATACCTCCTAAATACAGCTTGGCCTTTAGCTCTTTTACCTTGACTTTCTAGCCAAAGTCTAATCTTCTTTTCCAAATAATTCCATAAAGCTTGGCCAAAATCACGCTAATCATAATGGTCCTATAATTAGAGGGAATTTTTCTATCCCCATTTTTAAAAATAGGAACAATGAGGATTTGTGTCCAGGGTTTAGGGAATCCCTGCTTGACTGCTAAATTGAACAGCTTGTGTATGTGAAGGGTAAGGATTGCCTCTCCAATTTTAAAAATTTCATCTTGGTAGCCTTCAATGTCCTTAACTTTTCCATTATTGAGCCTCTTAACCTAGAACTCTATGTCATCTAAAGAAAAAATTTATTCCTTTGTAGGGACAATAGGAATGGTGTCCATGGAATTAGGGAACTCATAAAAAATTTTAAGGTAGGAATTCCAGGTCCTTAAGGGAATCCTATTATTTTCTTTAGTATTTCATTTTAGAATTTGGCTCCAGAACTTCTTAGGATCCAACTTGTATAGTTGTGAAAGTTGCTCTTGCCTTTTATTGATATAGTATCTTTTTTTTCATTTAATTAGGTCTTTGTGCGTATTGATATTATCGAGTTTTAAGGACTCATTAGAAGCATCCCTAATGGACTTCCTAGAAATTTTACATTCTTTATCATACCAAGGGTTGGTTGTTCTATTATTATTTTTATAGAATGCCTCGAAAGAGAACTTGTTAATAGAAGCGAAAATGGTAGTTGTAAAATTATTATAGAGTTCTTCAATGTTGTCCTTATAAGTTAGGAGGTTTATTTTACTATTTAAATCCTTTAAGAGAATGTAAACTTTACTTTTGTCAAAGCACAAATTCCTTTGATTATCAGAATTCTCTTCAATGGTACTCCTATGCATGGAAAATTTTAGAGTTAGGGTTAAAGGTTTATGATCAGAGTCAGGCTCATGGTCATTTAAAAGGTCAAAAGTTGTTATTTGGTTGGAAATGGGGATATCAGATATCACATAATCTACAACACTACTACCTAGCCCATGAATATAGGTCATCCAGTTGGAGTTTGGCCACTTCATTATTCCATTGCAAATTATTAGGTCTTGAGAGCTAGAGAGCTTGACCAACTCAGTACCGAACAAATTATCATTTAGGTCTTCAGAGCTTCTTTTGTAGCTATTAGATAAAAGAAGATCCTCATCTAGCCATAAAGGATCATGGTTGGGGTCATTACTTAAAAGAGTAGCTTGTTTAGTTGCAGTCCTAGCATTAAAGTCTCCTAGCAGGAGAATATTACCTAAATTTTTCAAATTATAAATATCTTGTTCTAAATTATTATAGGGACAATTTTTATCTAGATTATTTTTCTTATAAAAAGTAGAATTAGTAGGTGAAAAATAACAAATTGGTATATACATATTCTTACCATTGGTGTCTGAAATTTCTATCCAAATGTTTTGATTAAGAGGGTCAATCTTATGAAGTTGAATGTGAGGAGTAATGCTCTTTTTAATATAACAATATATGCCTCCTATCCCTCTATAGTGGGATTTTTTGTTCCATGTTGACCACAAGACAAATCCTTCCATGTTAGGGACCTTAGACTCCTCATGCTCCCAAGTTTCAGCTAGACAGATAATATTAATATCACTCGGGATCCAACTTATCATAGGACCTTTGCTCCATGGAAAKCCACGACAATTCCAAAAAAGGATCCCGAGTGTCCCAAATTCCTATTTATTATTATCCTTTTGGTATCTATCCCTAACAATAGCTTTTTGATTTCGAATTMTTGCTCAGTTTCCTTCTTTCCTGGCTTCTTTTAGCTTTTGAACTTCCTTCCTTAATTCATATTGGTCTTCGGGAATGAGGTCCTCATTTATAAATATTCTTGACCATTTTACGCTCAGAGATTTACTAAGTATTCTATATTTATGGTCATTATAACTTACTTTGACCCGGATCAACCTATCTTTGTGATCAATTATTTTTCCTAGCCTCTTTGTTTCTATGATGTAAGTTG
The DNA here is from genome assembly GCA_032191745.1 of Picea mariana. NCBI lineage: Eukaryota > Viridiplantae > Streptophyta > Pinopsida > Pinales > Pinaceae > Picea > Picea mariana. The sequence continues at coordinate 1,925 of JASDQU010400286.1, read as the reverse complement.
TATCAATTTGTGATTTATTTTTTAAATCTTCTTTTACTATTGCTAGTGTATCCTCCTCTTGTTGTTCTTTTATATAAAAAATTATGAGGTTCAAGGCTCTTTTGTTGTGCTCATGATCCAATTCGATTAGCTTATTCATCTTAATACTAAACTTTTTAGTTTCTAAATATCAATGGTAAATCTATATTAATAATTTATAGTGTTATTATTAGTCTCTATCAAAGGCTATAGGACTATATAATTCGACTCATCCTTGACCATTATAATATTTAAATACTTTTATCACACATCTAATTGTCTGAGCAATTTTTTGTCCTTTGGCCAAGCTCTAACTAAATGTGATTTTTTCAAGCTTAGGTTGTACCTATGTTTGATGTTTTAATCACGGAACACCCATACAATGTAATTTTTTTCCCAAACATAGATAACCTAAGTTTGGAGTTTTAAGCTTAGATAACTATGACATGTATTCATTAAGATCATTAAATTCATGTGAGTGAAATTGTAACGAACCTCCTCGTTACACCGAAAAACCTCTTAGAACAAGTGCAAATTTATCTTTCTGTTTAAAGGTGTGTGTGTGCATGTACAAGGGAAATAAATACATTCGACTCTACGTCACCACCCGACGACGAACAAGGCGCAAACCACGATGAACACAACAAGATGACATAAGATGCACAACAAGTAACTGCATGCATTTAATGATGATCAATCGACAATAAGTAAGACTGACTACCCGCCTATCCTACCCTGCAATGGTTAGGACCTCCAAGACGCATAAGCAACGCTCAAGCCCAGGTTCCCATCGATTTTAACCATTTAAGGTCTCAGGGCTGGCGATTGTTCTGAGGAACATGGAGGTGTCTACATCCCGCCCGACACAAGTAGACCAAGCAATTAAATGATCACAACCAAGTACAACAATTATTAAATGAACAAACACATCCTCTACAAAATGTGCCAGTCAGAAGGACTCCAACAATGCTTAACCATTGTCAAGACAAGGTATTTCTATGACTCAATTGGCATTAATTATAGATCAAATACTCCATTTAAATTCCAATAATCGACGAGTTACCCAACCCAACCTTAAAATAATGTAAATTGAAGTAATTGCAAATCCCCATTTACTAAATCATAATAATTTATGGTACTTAGTTCAAGGACCTTATATTTTATGTGTCATCAATAACAGTAAAATTTCAATAGCATTACAATAAAATGACAATGTCATTATATCTTATATTACCATAACTTGCATTCAAAAAAACAATAAAATTACATATCATGTTATCAACCACTAACATTATATTTTATTTTATATTGCAATAAAATATTACCTTTACATATTACGGACACTATTTTACAGTGGCAATACAGTTACACATTACTATACCGTTTATGTTATCATTTATAATAAAATTTCAATAACATTAGAATAAGACAACAACATCTTTACATTATATGGCTATAATAGTGCAAATAAAAATAACATTTAAAATTTCACCTTATGTTATCTAACACTAACATTGCATTTTACTACTAGAATAAAATAAGTTATCTTATCTAACTTAAATAAATAAGACTAGCTAAACAAGAAGATTTCCTTTTTTACTAGAGGAGTAATCCCTCGCTGCCTTCTAAATTTCCAAAAGCACCACTCCTTGAACCTTATGAAGAATAAAATATCCTTTCAGTAATAACCTATCCTTTAGAAATCTAAAGGCATAGATTACCTTGAAATTATAACCTTTGACTTGTGTATCATTAATTCAAGGTCTTCAGAAATATAATCAATACACTCGTTCACATTATTAAGTTGGTGCCTTGTTGATCTACAACCAGAAAACTATTATAAAGTAAATACATCCACCATTACAAACGATATTGCCAACAACCCAATCCAGTAACAAATTACCCAA
>JASDQU010400285.1:392-10766 GCA_032191745.1 Picea mariana | reverse complement strand
ATTACGATGCTAACCCTTTCATTAATGCCTAGCCCTCCCATATGAACATTGTGTTTGTTTTTCTCGCTTGCCGATATACATCATTGTTTAAAAGAGGGTTATGTGCTCATAAGATTTACCATGGGAGCATGATAATGGTTCTCTTGGGTGGTAGTATGATGATTTTGTTGCAGACTCTGTTTCCATTATGAAAACACATGTGTAGTTGTCTACACAAATGCTAATGGAAGGAAGTAGTTATTAAAAGGCAATTGAAACAATGTCTCCACCCAATATTTAAAAGGAAATTTCTGTAGTGGCTTGTTTTAGAGGCACCTTTCCCACAGTTATTGCAAGCAACAAAAGAAGCCTATGCTACCATACAACAAGGGAAAAAAATCAATTTGAGTCATTATCTTTGGCATGCAAAAACAACCATTAGTTTTCGCCCATGGTTTCATATTCAACCATCTATTCTCAACATCATAATTTTATTGTTGAAATCTTAGAAAGTGAAGGTATATCCAAGGAAAATTCACATCTCCATTGTGTACTCAGATTTTGGCATGCTACTACAGTCTAGCATGAAATCTATGGCAGAAAATTGGGTCACCATTGGTACATGTGGCAACAAATTTACCTGGGTGTTGGGAAAACTTATTGGAATTTCCAGATTTTGTCATTGGTTTGCTACATTTTTTTTAGGAGTTATCTTCATTACATGAAGAATGGAACAACTACTATGCATGCCCAAGAATCTATTTGAAGAAGGAAGTTGACTGTCCACAAGAACCTACAGTAAAAGTCATTATTGTAGAAGTTTTATTTTAAACACATGGGTAGAAATACAGAGGTATGTGGTTCATTTTCTTGGTTCATGATACACTGATTGATTCAAAAATTCTGAGCACTTCATAATGATGGTAAAAAATTTGTTCCATATAGTCTTAATGTTATGAATTTTCATCGAAAAGAAGTCTTGTTATCAATGATGAAAACCTATGAGATAACCTACAAACAAAGCAAGTTGTTTGGAGATCTGGAATCCCATGATTACAGGGCTTCAATCCCCATAAGTGAAACTGAGATTATTGGAGGGTATATCATATGGTATGGGGATTGTCAAATACATAAGGTTAAGCATATGATGGTAAACTCATGACATGCCAGCTCAATCACATTCTGAGATAACATTTGATGGATTTCCAAGATTGGAGGATTGGTATTCAAGCATTGATAAGGTATTTACAACCAGCAGTAAAAGATATCCTGTACTAATCATTTTGCAGCAAGATCATGACCAGATTCAAGGTTTTCCGATTGTTTTCCCATTAAAAATGTTGCCTTAAAGTACAAACAAAACTTATTGAAAGAATTTGATGGTGATTGTGTTGTATACATAAGTAAGGGGTACTTAGAGATGATTGTCTTCTTATGCATTTTCTGCAAAGGATCTCTTTTGAGATTGTGTTTAAGTTTGATTTCATAATGCAGCATGAGGACATGCTATACAATCAGTGTGGGGTGGTTACTATGCATGATGGTTTGTTCTCTCATTTTCCATTCATATTTATTTTTCTCATGCATGTTATTTTCTACAAAAAGTGCAGAAATTGATTTGGGCATATCTTCCAAATGACGAACTGGGTTGTCATGATTCTTGGTATGATGAAGCATGGGATTAATATGCCTACAAAATTCACTTTTTACTTTGAAAAAAATGTGGTGTTGTCAGAACTATTTCAGGAGAGTTTCAATTACAAGGAGTTTCAACAAAAGGATATCTTGGGATTTGTGTATTGCATTGTTATGATTTTTTGGCAAGAATGTGCATTAAATTGCGACATTTAAAACTATCAAAATACCTTCTTCATCTGAGTTGTGCTTTGCATGAAAATCCATTGTATCAACAACATTCAATTGAGTCCTTAACAACTTGGTTAATGTAATGTATTGAGTTGCATGAGGACATGCAACATTTTTAGTGTGGGGCAGATGTTGAGTCACATATTTGTCCATATTTTCATCATCTATAGACATCCATTCCATCCCTTCTCCATCCTATTATCGTTCATTTATCATTCCATTTGCCATACATTTTCTACAACTGCTCATAAAATGACATATAATTCCTTTTATGCTTTAGTGGTTAATAATGATTATTCTTCCTTCATTTTTAATGAATTAAAGACTATTATGCATGATTTTTATGATGATGGTTTGACTAGTGATTTTATATAGCAATAGTTGTAGCAGTCAAGGTTCCAACCTCCAAATGACACATGTGAGTTCCAGCTCATGGTTAACCGTTTTCAGTGAAAAACGTGGCAGATAAGGAGAGACGAATTTGCGTTGAATATTGTGAGCACACAAGGATGAATCTCGCAAATCCAAAACATGGGTTTTGTTCAGAATGGGCCCAATTGAGTTCCTTGCAGGTCATTTTCCAATTGGAGCTACGGTTTGAGAGAAATCATTGGTTCTTTAAAAGCGTATTTTCCAGATTTACAGTTGTGGCCGGTTCTCTAAACTTAGTAATTTGTTTGAGCAACCCAGGGATTTGGGGATTTGATTTGTATAAATAAGACCTCTTTAATCAGGAGAGAAGCATTCATGAAATTATATATAATTTATTTGTAAGAAAGAGCTAAACTTATGTAATTTCTGAGTTTTCTTCAATAATACAAAGGAGCTGATGGATATGCAATTATGTGCAACTTTCTCTTAATCTTGTAAGTCTTTTGGCCACGCATGCTAGGTGAGGCAGGCCCCCCTCAATCTGGTATATGTTGGTCTTATTCATTTACTTGTATTTTTCTTTTCATTGTCTTAATTTATCTTGGTTTATGATTAGTTGATCACTGCTTACAGTTGTGTGTTGTTTATTAGATTGCTCTTACAATAAGATTCAATTCATGTTGTTGTTACTTCATTTTGTTAATAATCCTTTAATTTATGTAAGAGTGTGATAGTGGTTTTATTTCAACTGAGTGTATTTTCAAGCAAGAGCATATTTGATTGATTTAAGTTATGTGTTTTATTTTATTAAATAGATAATAGTGTTAGTTGGAATTTGTTGCTTGCATATATTGTGCACGGTAACTTTGAAATAAAATACTTCCTTGGGTTGACAATTGCATAGTTGGGCAAATACTACAATGCAATTAATTCAAACATTAGTTCAGCCCAATCTAGCGACTGTTGTTCATTTGAGTGTAGTTGTTGTTCATTTGAAAGGAACAGTTGGCGTTCCTTTCACGCGACTATTGTTCCTTTGAGTGTAGTTGTTGTTCATTTGAAAGGAACAGTTGACGTTCCTTTCACGCGACTGTTGTTCCTTTGAGTGTAGTTGTTGCTCATTTGAAAGGAACAACTGTCATTCCTTTCGCGCGACTGTTATTCCTTTGAGTATAGTTGCTATTCATTTGAAAGGAATAGCTGTCGTTCTCTTTACAATTGTTGTTACTTTATAGGTGTTGCATCTCTGGAGATTGGGTATTGAAAACGGAAGGTAAGAACCTACGTAGGCAACAAATAAAATGCTTGTGCCAGCGCCTACCTTTGGCTGATGCATAGAGATTGATTTTAGGACATATTTAGAGCCCAACATTTGGTTCCTGCAGCCCCTCTTGATGCCTCGGGTGAGACTTCACTTGCTCTACAAGTGATGTCGAAAGGGCAAGTGTCTAAGGGTTTTGTTGGTATATTGATGATTAACCCCGAGTCTACCCACTACACGCCAACAAATGGTTTCATTGTTGGGACCGGGAATTGTAATTAAGGGGAATGTTTTGAAGGCTTAATGAGGAAATAATCGAATGGATAGAAAGAAAGTAATGAGAATTTACCAGAGAACATAATAGGAACCCACGGCTCACGACAAACAATGGTTGCAAAGGTATGTGTCCAATGATCTTCACGAAAACTTCTTTGGTGAATTTCTAATAATTTTGACTACATGGTTACAAAGGATAGTGGATAATGTTGGGAGATATTGAGTTGAAGCTCTAAGAAATAGGACCCCTAAATTGATTAGACAATTGAATACATTATGTAATAAAGTTTCTCGTGCGATTGATTTTTGGTTTAATATTGTACTGGGGGTTACATTACAAAACTTTCAATAGAATGTACCCAGTCTTATAGTTTCATAGAGAGGGACTTTTTCAAGGGTTCACGCAGAAGATATATAAATGCATTGTCTACCTAGATAAAGATGTTATTGTGTGACAAGAATTTTATGAATATGGAATCTGGCACCTAAGCGCCTTCACGCACATAGGGGGACTGGGGGATTATCGGATGATGGTATGAGAGTGAAAATAATGAGCGAGGAACAAATGGATTAAGGATGCCGAGAGAGGAAGACACTGACTCAGATGGAGATATTGGAGTATTGCGTTGTAGGAAAATGTTTAGATACGGTAAGAAGGAGACTGTGATTGAGAGATAAGAGCAACACAAAGTGTTTGAGAAAAGAGACCCCTGCATAGTACTTCGGATCACACCATACAGAGAAAGGAAAGACAAAGGAAAGGATCCTTATTATATTCCAGAATAAGAAGGAATTCCATCTCAAATTAGAATCTGTGTCGAACCCACAACCCTGTGTGCATCACCCAAATCTGAAGAAGAAATTGGAACTTCGTCGAGAGCAATTGTAGTAAGTGAAGGAAGTCAAAATAGTGGAAGTAGCATAATGAACCAGAGTCAGCCAGCATCACCAAAGGTAAGTACTACACAGAATAAAATGGTCGGAATAGATCATACACTAATCATGCTTAAATTTTAGGGAGAGGGGTTGAAGAACCCAGAGCAACATATGTTTGTATGCAACATGATATGGACTACAAAGGATGTCTAGGATGAAGCAACGAAGATTGCACAGTTAGCCATGATTTTTATAGGTCACACACTGCTATGGTACATGAAGTCTCATACTACTACATCGGTCAGACAATCAAGAACTTTGACAGAGATTAGACAAGCATTGTTAAAGGAATTTCAAAAGCTGAAATCTAAGTCGCAGTATATCATAGATCTGAAAGAAATTAAGAAAGTATAGAATGAGACAGTTTAAGATTACAATCAAATATTTAAAGATGTGATGGGTAGATTAACATTTCAGATTCCTGATGAACAACATTGAGAATGGTTTATTGTATTTCTATTCCCATGCATTCGTTGTCTGTTGACATAGAAGAAGTTCACATTGCAGCCAGAAGCCTTAGAAATTGTGATGAAGTTGGAATCATCTCATGTAGGAGATCACACAAGAATGGAACAGGTACAATCATAGTTGGCTTCTCTGAGAATTCAGTTATCAAAAATAAGGAAGGAAAAGGAAAAGCATGAACAAGTTTGGTGTATTACATGTAACTTAGAAGGCCATTGTAAGAAATAATGTCCAACATTTGCACAGTATATGGTTACAGGAGTGCCAAACCGATTGGCAGGAGGAGTAGGATATTTTGAAATATGTAAGGCATGGGGACATCATCCGATTTATTTTCCATTACTACAAAAGTACCAGAGTACACCCAAGAATTTTTTCTGTAATTTTTTCAAATCTGTAGGACTTCAACTTAATGAGAGAGCGCACTTCATATGTGCATAGAATTCAAGAAGAAAATGTGGCAACATAAGGAGGGGTTCCACAGTACAATACTCTGAGAGGCTTTAATCAAGGTGGATGAGGAGGATTCAATAGAGGTCAAGGATGAGGTGGATTTGGTAGAGGAGGAAGAGGACCAATCATTTGTTATAATTGAAATCAACTGAGACATTTAGCAAGAGACTTTCCAAATCCTTGCAAGATTTGCACATATTGCAGAGCATTGGACCATGTCATAGAATATTGTCCTCAACTGATAGCAAAATGGAAGGAAAGAAGGAACCAGAACCAACATCAGAACTAGCATTAGAATGAGAATCATAAACATAACCTACTAATGATAGCAGCTAAGGAGCATGACAACCAGCCAAAAGTAGCATCTGTTACGTGTGGTGGAACGAGAACTAGAATAGATGTGATGGAAAATGGAAAAGGGGTTGAGCAATGGATAAGGAAAGAAGAAGATCCCACACTAGAATTTAATCCGAAGAAAGAGAAAGAGACATATTAGCAAGCTAGGAAGGAGATACTAGGACCATACTGGATAGCATCAACATCAAAGATGCCACTAGTATATGATATGTTGTCAGTTTATAATTACACCATTCTAGAAATGTTAGTAAAAAAGGCAAATACTTTGAAATACTTTCTAAATATTTTTTTTAGAATTGATGAAGGACAAAACAATGTTGAATGTATTGCACAGGATGATTGATCAGTGTACCCAAGAAAAAGAAGTACCTATGACACAAAGAGAACTGAACTAAGTATTACACAAGAAGAGGAAAAACAAAGAATTCAAATTAAGTGTGTAGATAGGAGAGTATGACATGGATAATGTCATCGTGGACTTAGGATCAAATGTCAATGTTATTCCAATAAATACATGGGAGATGATGGGGAAACTGAAGCTATTTTGGTCAATGTTTTAATTGAGATTGGAAAACCAACATAAGATAATATCGATCGAGAGAGTAGTAGGAGTACCTATTAACATAGATGGAGTCTGCAACTTAGACGACTTTTAGGTCATTGTTATCGTGGATAATAGTCAACCATATCCAACATTGCTCGGATTGGATTGGGCCTTTGACAACTAGGATATTATTAACTTGAAGAAGAGAGAAATGATTTTTGAAGGAGGAGGCTTAAAGGTCACTGCACCATTATACCCCACAGAGGCAAGAAGGTATGTGAAGCCCGCGAGAAAATAAATTGATAACCTATATAATATGACCGTGCGCATGGATGAATACGCCAATCCTACTACAAATGATGCGATTAGTTGGAGAAGCATTATATATTGTGCATCAGACTTGGAGGAAGGACTTGAAAATTGGAAGCACGCATTGCATAAAGTATCGACCAGAAGATGTGCTTGCATTACTCGCTCTTTGTGTTGGATTGGACCGAAGGTACATGATACCCTAAGGTTCAATGGATTAATTGAGGTAAGTTCTTTTGTAAAATATTTTGAGTTACAGATACCCAAACAACAAAGATTGTTGAAATTAGATGTTGCACTGAGAGAAACACCATCGAGATGGTGGGAAACACACAAGGAAGGAATAGAGGATTGGAAACACTGTAAAAGGCTAATGTAGATCAGATTTGGAATAGAAAAAATTATGCACAAGTATACAAGGATGAGTAATCTGACGGATCATGTTGCGCAGTGTATGAAAACTTGGAGATAAGTTCCTAAGTAGGAATGGATGCACATGTTCATACATACATTGGAGACACTTCCCAAGAACTGGTATCTGGAGCTACAAGTGTGCAGAGGGACAACGGATTGGGAAGAGATCACCTAGAATTTGAAAGTAACATTTAGTTTTGAATATGAGTCACCCTTAGTAGATGCAGCTCTAGAATTCATTAGAAGTAAAAATTTAACGGAAGAAGATCGGATAAAAATAGTACCTGTGTATAGTGTGCACAAGGAATATTCAAGAGTCCATGAATTACTAGAATGTTACAATGTTACTGAAGAATATAAATAAGAACAAGACCCAAGAAATGTGCAAGTTCCAGAGACTGAAGAGAATCTCATTGTAGAAGGTCCAGAACTCAAATCCGATGCATATGCAAAGACATTAAGAGTGCACAAAGTGATTATTGGCATGAAAGAGAAACCTAAGTTCGTGAATATTAGTGACTATTGGAACAAGGAGACTGTGGAAAATATTGCAGACCTATTGTGTGAGTATCAAGATCTCTTTTCAACAAGATTTTCAGAGATGAAGGGAATAGTTGGGGAATTGGGTGAGATGAAGATCCCATTAAAACCATATGCTAAGCCAGTAAAATAGAGACCTTATATATTGAATCCAAAGTACAAGGAAAAATTGAAATTAGAGCTTGTCAGAATGATAAAAGTTGGTATCATTGAGCTTGTCGCAGAGTCTGAATGGATAAGCCTAATGGTAGTTCAAGATAAAAAAAGACGGGGTATTATAAGTTTTGTAGACCTAAGGAAGTTGCGCGATGTATGTTTACATGAACCTTTTTCAACCCCCTTTACAGATGAAGTGGTAGAAAACATAGAATGGAAGGAGGCCTACGCATTCACCGATGTCTTTTCAGGATACCATCAAATAATGATTGTGCCATAAGACAACATTTGAAACAAAATGAGGAAGCTTCCAGTACACAATGATTTCATTTGGGTTAAATAATGCACCTGCTGTGTTTTCTAGAGTAGTTGTCGCAGCCTTTGAGGAATTTATTCATAAGTTTCTTGAAGTGTTCTTAGATGATTGGATTGTATTAAGCATATTGAAATATCACATAGAAACTCTATGATTGATGCTTGATAGATGTAGACAATATTGGATATCATTAAATTTGAATAAGTGTATTTTTTGTGCATCGTTTGGGATATTATTAGCTCATGTGGTATGCAAGTAAGGTTTGTTTGTTGATCCTCCTAAGATAGTAGTAATTGTTAATTTTCCACCACCTAAATTAGTCAGAAGGTTGAGAACAACATTGGGTCATGCATGATATTACAGGAAATTTCTTAAAGGCTATGTGCAGATTACAACTCCAATGGAAAATTTATTGAAGAAAGAAACTAAGTTTCAGTGGAGTGAAGACTATCAACAGGGTCTAGACATATTGAAGTAGAATTTAGTAAATATGCCCATTCTGGTGTTTATGGATTGGAAGAAATATCTTCATGCTCATGTGCATGCATCGTCGATAGTGCTCAATGTTGTGTTAGCCCAACCATGAGAGGGAGAGATAGACCATCCAATTTCCTTTGCTAGCAAGAAGTTGTCAAATATAGAGATGAATTGTGTGATGACAGAAAGAGAAGTCTTGGTAATGGTTTATTCCTTGCAGAATTTTAGACACTACTTGTTGGGGTCCCATTTAAAGATGTATATACACCACTCTGCACTCAAATACCAAGTGAACAAGCCAATGTTGGGGGGAAGAATATGCAGATGTTTATTGTTTTTCTAGGAGTATGACTTCGAAGTTATTGTGAAGCCAGGGAAATTGAATGGAGGACCATACCATTTGTCGTGAATAATGACAAGAGAAGATGCAGAGAACCTAGATGATAGTTTACCAAATGTGCATTTATTCTTAGTTCAAATGGTAGACAACCACTTTGCAGAAAGTTTCCAATTTTTTGGTATAGGAATCGCTCCATTCGATATGAAAATAGCACAAAAGAAGAAATTAGTGGTTAAAGTAGTGTATTATCAACTAATCGCATGAAACTTATACAAGATGGATGTAGATGGGACACTGCAACGATGTGTTATAGAACATGAAAGACCAATGATCCTAGCAGAGGTACGCGATGGAATTGTAGGAGGTCATTACACAGGAAAGGAAACAATACAGAAGATCTTGCATGCAAGGCTATGGTGGCCTACCCTCCATAAGGATGATAAATATTATTGTCAGAGTTGTGATGTTTTTTAGAGAGTAGGAAGGTTGTCATGAAGGGATGATATGTCATTGGATATGCAAGTCGCATTGCAAGAATTTGACAAATGGGTAGTGGATTTTATCGGACCAATTAATCCACCAGTAAGAAGAATGGGAGATAGGTACATAATTATCGCGCATGCTACTTGACAATATGGGAAGAGGAAGAGACAGTTACATATTGTAGTGTGGAGAAATTTTCTCAGTTCTTATTTGAGAACATAGTTACAAGGTTTGGGTTTCCTAAAGTATGTATGAGTGATCAGGGGACTCACTTTTTGAACAAAAAAATTACAGAATTAACAAAAGAGTTCCAAATTTAGCATCGAAAGAGCACTCCATATCACCCATAAGATAAAGGAATTGTGGAGGCCGTCAATAATATATTGGAGAATGCATTGACAAAGGTTTGTAATGTAGGACAAGGTAATTGGGACTTAAGGATTCCTACAGTGCTATGGGCTTATAGAACTACATGCAATAAGTTGAAAAGTCAGACACACTTTATATTAGCATATGGTCATGAAGAATTCATTCCCATGGACTTTCTTGTACCGAGTATGTGTATTTTTGCGATGATAGACCTTACAAATTCCAGATCAATAGAGGAAAGACTATCACAGTTACTGACATTAGAGGAAGATCGATTTGTCACAGGGTTCCATCAGCAAGTACATAAGGCATGAGAAAAAGAATTTCATGATAGACACATCAAGAAGAATAATTTCTAGGCAAGAGATCTAGTACTTCTCTATGGAAGTACATTCTTACAGCATCCTGGGAAGTTTAGGACATGCTAGCTAGGTCCATACATGATCATATATGTGACAGAA
>JASDQU010400281.1:0-10893 GCA_032191745.1 Picea mariana | reverse complement strand
CAATTGCATCCCCAGTCACACCCTCCAACATTTTCCTTTAGGGTCCCTATATCTGGCTCTGCAGTACTATCACCTCCATTGCATTTTGGTATTGTTACCCAGTAGCACTCTCCCCCACATGAGTTGTCCCCTTCATAGTCTGCTTTGGAAATTTGACACTCATCTTGATTTCACCCTCTAGGGATGGAAGTCTCGATAGTCTTATGCATTTCAAAGAATCATCCACATACTCCTTCTCATCATTTTTCTAGCTTTCCCAATGGACTCCCAAGTTCTCTCATCACGGTTCTATTTTGACTGCACCTCCGCAGTATCATTAACCCTCCATTTCATCCACAATCAGTTTTCCCATATGTAGATTGCCTTCCACTCATTTACCTCATATAGAAACCAACCCATGGGGCCCCCACCCTCCACCAGTTCTCCATGCGACTTGCACCCTCACAGGCCACGCCCTCTTGCACTGGGGCACCCGTTTTTGTATCTGTACACTCATCCCAAATTATTCTTTATTTTTTTGGTAATTGTAAAAATGTCTTTGTTTCCAGCATTCACTTAGCTTTTTGTTGTCACCCTTGACAACCTTCTTTTTCCAGCAAAGTAACCCATGTCTCCCTTGCTTGAGGAATCCACTCTCCTCTACTCATGATTGACGTCATCCATAAACTCTAAGTATCCCACAGTCCATGTACCCCTAATCTCTGAGTTTGTCCACTTTGTCACACCTCTAGCACAATTTAACCCCATGTCTAGTCGTCCCCTTGATTCTAGATACAGTTTCACAGTTGCTTCCAATCATCCTTCACACATATCCCCAACCAAGGGCAGTCTTGAGTCTCACCACATATTGACTTCATTCTTGTTTCCTATCAGTTCCTGATCTTATATAGTGGATTTCATGAAGCCCTTTGCTTCTTGGAGTCGCGTCTCCCTTTCTATCGACATCACCACAGTTTCCAGAAGGGCGACAGTATCTTGACTCTCATTACCTTTACAATGAGGAATCTCGGACGGCACAGAGAGACCCATCATTTCTCTCTGATGTCATTCACCCCCATAACATTCGAATTCAACCCAATCTCATGTTACGGTGGGTCTTACTATGCGACGATTGCAGTTGTTTTATACTAGACGAAGACCTATGAATTTGTTAGGCCATCAATGCCTACTAGTCATTGACACTTCTTACAGGCCTCCTTGCCTCTTTTCAGAGTATGTTCACCATCACAATTGTCATATGTCATTATCAAACCACCCCAGAGGGCGCTACAGTTATCTACATCAGCATACACGTTCAATTCATGTCTCACATTTTTTGAGTTACATGACACAAGCATGGGACATGCCCGCCTCATTTGTATACATATTTTATTTTCTCTCCCTAGAGACAGATTTGAGTCTCACGGTTTCCCCTCTCCCTCTGACAAGATCGCTCTTCCAGTTCTTATCAACACTCTTCATAACAATGGCACTCTCAGTAGAAGAAACATTGATGTATTTCGACTATCCGTATGCTCCTAACCTCACACATCAAGGGCCATCTGTTATCACTAAAATTTCATTTGCAACATTGCATGCAAATGGTTACCGAAATATAGCATTTCCAAACACCTATTAGTTCACCTGCATCACCAAAAATGCATTTCCAAGAGGCAAAAACTATAAAACTAGACAAAAATTGACATGTGTTGAATCACTAAAGTAAGCGCGTGCATAGTGTGTGGGCCAAAGAAGCCCATAGAGCGGACAATATGCCATATGCATGAATGTGTACAATAAAATCCATGCACTCCTGTGAATGGCACATTTATGGTTCTTTTCGACCCCTCACCCACTTATGTATCGGATCCCAACTTGATTTGACCCTCAAATCCGAGCTGAATCCGAATGGGGGGCTGGTCAAAGAACTAAGGGTGCCCTAAAGGGCCCCTTGTCCACACTAAGAACCAGTTGGATATTTCCTCAAAGACATGCTATAAATGGAGGCCATGGGTGCACTAACAATTTAAGAATCTCATAGTATTGTTATGCTACCTCAATCCTCCTTCAAGAATCCTCTTTTCTTCTTAGAGCATTCTAGCAACATTCCAATAGGCCATTCCACCCACCTCTTGAGGGAATAGGCTTGGATTTCTTCACAATTTTCTTTCTAGTTTATCATTGTAAGAAGAGCTCTCAAATAGGGAACTCAATATCCCTCCCAAGTAGGAAGATGGGATCCATAAGTCCTCCTTTCTCTATGGTGTTTTTCCAACTAATATAGTTATCCATTGGTGGCATAATTTTGGTCATTTGGTTGATTGATTTTGGTTCAAAGTTTCTTATGAATTCTAGTTTTATTTCCTTTGTTGTTTTTAGTTTATTTTCTTGTTTATTTCATGTGCTTGGATTATCTAACTCATGAACTAACCTTTATCTTGTGTAGCAGGCCCAACTAGACTTGTAAGTACCCTTGTTTTGCTCACCCAAGTGATGAAATAGACACAACACCCTTGATGAACTTCCTATAGTATCATGTATGGCCCAAGGTTTCTCTTAATTTTCATACTAATGTAGGTGGTTGCAAGTCCAAAATTACTGCAATCTTGGTAGGATCCACTAGTAAGCCTTGCTTGCATACCACATGGCCTAACAAAATTCCAAAATGCGCACAGAAAATACATTTCTTCAAATTCAATTAAAAATGACATTGTCTACACCTATCCACCATTAATCTTTGTACTTATATGTGATTCTTCAAGGGACTAAACAAAATCCAATCATCTAAATAAACTTCAAGGAACTTATGAATAAATTCTTTAAAGGTTGTGACCATTACTCTTGAGAAAATTGCAAGTGCATTATGCATCCCAAAAGGCATCATTGTGTATTGGTAGCTTCCCCACTCTATTGCAAAAGTAGTCTTATATATTTCTTCTTATGCAATCCTTATCTAGTAATATCCTAAGAATCCATCCATGAAGGAATAGACCTCCTTCCCTCCTACATTCTCTTGCACTTCATATGTAAAAGGTGTCGGAAATGGATCATGCAAACATGCATTATTTAGATTTCTTATATATACACAAATTATGATTCCCCTCGTTTTCTTATCTTGTACTACCATTGGACTTATCCATTCTGACTCCACCACAGGTTCAATAACTCATGCTTCTAACATTTTATTTATCTATTCCTTTACCTTCTCTTTATACTTTGTATTCAGTCTATAGAGTCTTTGTCTTACTAGCTTAGCATATGGTTTCAAATGGATCTTTATTTCTCCTAGCTCACCATCTATCCCTTTCATTTGTACAAACGTGGTTGGGAATAGATCCTAATACTCGTGCAATAAGTCCGCAATTTTTTCCACAGCTTCATCATTCCAATAGTCTCCTATCTACACAAACTTTGGATTCTCTTTTGTCCCAATATGTACCTTTCGTGTCCTTAGTGGTTGTGCATACACAACATATTGAAGTTGTGGACCTTCCACAAGGCATTTCCCCTCAATTTCATGTATTTGTATATTTCTTGGATCCTCCTCGTCCTGATATTCTTGAGCAACATTATAGCATTCTAGTAACTCATGAACAGTCACAAAATATCTATGTGAACTACACATAGGTACTGCATCCATCGGCCCTTCTTCTGAAAAAAACTTGTTTCTAATGGCCTACAAAGTTGCATCTATTAATGGAGATTCATCTTCAAAAGTAAATGTTATCTTAAACCTTTGAGTTAGCTCATCCCAATCTACAGTTTCTATGTGCATTTATAGTCCCAAGTACTAGTTCTTAGGGATCATATCCAATGTATGTATGAACTTATGCATCCATTTGTTCTTCTGTATCGAACTCCTAATCTTTCTGCACTGTGCAATATGATATGTCGGGCACTTACTCCTATATATTTATGTGTAGTTTAATCAACCCCGGTACCAAATCTAACTTGCATCAATATTATACACTATGATCATTCTTCTATTCATTCTTTATGTGAAGCCCACCATCTGGTTGGAGTGGCTTTCAAGACAACATATAATGCCAATAATATTTGTTGTTTGGGTATCTACAATTCAAACATATGTACAAAATATTCTATGTCATTCAAACCATCATACTTGGGCAGGTCACATAATTTTTTTCCAATCCAGTGCAATGATCGAGTCATGCGGGCACACAGTCTGGTGGATACTTCATGCATCCTTTGTTTCCAATGTTCCAGACCTTCCTCTAAGTCTGACACATGTGAGATAATGCTTCTCCAACTTAGGGTTCCATCTACAGTCATATTAACGTAGTCATCCATTTGTGTAGTCATATTATATAGGTTATCAATTTCATTCCCTTTAGCTGGTTCAATACACCTCTTTCCTTCTATCAGATCCAGCAGTGCAGTAACCCTCAATTCCCCTACTTCAAAGATAATTTCCCTTTTCTTTAGATTAATAATTGTCTGGTTTTCAAAGGCCCATTCAAGCCCCATTAGCGCTAGATATGGATGACTATCATCCACTATCTCGATGACCTCTAAATATGATATATTGTGCCCTATGTCTGTATTCGCAAGTACCCCTAACAATCGACCAATCGATATTATCTTGTGTTGGTTCACCAATCTTAACTGGACAGGAGACCATATCAACTTTGGCTTCCCCATAATTTTCCATGTTTTCTTTAGCAAAACATTTACATCAGAACCCAATTATAAAATGACCTCGTCCATGTCATAATCCCCAATTTGTGCACTTAATTTGAACTCATCACTTGTCCTATTTTTGCACGATACTTGATTCACTACCCTCTACATGGTAGGAAGTCTCATTTCTTGCATGGAATGATCAATCATTTTTTGCAATGCATTCAATGCAGTTTCATCTTTCATTAATGATAAACATCTTTTCAGAAGTTCTTTCAAAGGACTTACCTTTTCAAGGGGCCTTTTTGGGGTTGTACAATCATATATCAAAGGCATGTCAACCACATGGGTTGTAGATGATGTTGATGTTATCCAATCCGGTCCTAGTATCTCATTCCTTGTCTGCTAATATGTCTTTGTATCCTGTTGCGGGTCAAATGTTGGCATAGGTCCTATTGATTTCCTCACCCATTTATTACTCTGTCGCCCTACATTTTTCACGTCATCCCATGTCTTAGCTCCTTCGTGTGTGACAAATTCTATTTTGGGTCCTTCATCATGTATCTTTGTTGATATATTTTGCACTTTCTAATTTGGGTTTTGGTTCTAATTCCTTCTTTCCTTCCACTTCACAAGTAATTGAGGATAGTCTTATGTCGCATGCTCCAATTCTCTAAAATATGTGCAGGTTGTACAAGGATTTAGGTAGTCACAAGCTAAGTGTCTCGGTTGATTACAATTGTAGAAAATTTTTGGGCCTCTACCTCCTCTGCCAAAACTTACTTTGTCTCAACCTCTACCAAACCCTCCTCGGCTTCCTGGATTAAAGAATATTGAATTATTATACTGTGGACTACCTCCTTTTGTCGCGACGGTTTCCTTTTGAATTTTATACATATATGAAGTGTGCTCTCTCATCAAAATTGAATGTGTGGCAATCCTTATCTTCATGCCCTACTAACTTGAAAAAGTTACAAAATATATTTTGCAGCGTACTATGGTATTTCTATAGTAATGGGAAATTAGGTGGATGATGTCCACACGTCTTACATATTTCATAGTACCCCCCTCTTGGTAATGGGTTCAATGCTCCAATCACAAAATGTTATGCAAAAGTGGGGCATTCATCCTTATGGTGGCCTTCAGTCCTACACTTGGTACACCAGACTTGTTCATGCTTCTCCTTTCCTTTTGTCAGTTATACCAATTGAATTGTCAAGGAAACTAACTGTGTATGGACTTGATCCATTCCCCCACCATCTCTTACAGGAGACACTTCCATCTTCATTTCAATCTCCAAATATTCAAGTTGTGACACAACATTATGTTGTATCAATGGTCAATGAATGTGTGGAAATAGTCCTACAATAAACCATTCTCTGTGTTGTTGATCGGGAATTTGAAATGTCAACCTACCCATAAAATCCTTAAATTTGTGATCATAGTCCCACAATGATTCAGTCTGCACTTGTTTGATTTCATTCAATTTTGTGTTGGAGCTTAACTAACCTCTTCACCATATGGCTTATTCATTCTCATTCATTATTGCAGCAGGACTGTGCTTCCTACTACAGGCTATCATGATCCCAAATTAGTACATCTAAAACTAAAAGTTGCTCTTGAATGCACCCAAGCATTCCTCCTTCATTAGTAACCAGGGTGCCAACGCTCATGGCCACCCAAATTTTCTTTTCTTTAAAAACTACACAATTCAAGTAGAGTATTGGAAGGTCCTCCTTCCTTAATGGAAAATCCATTGTTTGTCCTCTTATGCAAACATGCATTTCCTCAATGCATTCCATGCAATGTGCTAACTATGGGCACCTTTATTCTCGATCTCCCATGATTGGTCATTGTACCTATGGTACTCCTTACTCATGCATTTTCTTGCAAGGATTATAACTCATCCTTGACTAGCATAGACTTCCTCTCTTTATTATTCAAATTCTTCTTTCCTAAATATTACCTTGCTTGGGTTGTAATGGCATATACTAGCCACTCAAAATTATTCACCTTCTTTGGCTTGTAGCACCCTCTCCGATATCACCTCATCAATGGTGCTTTATGGGGACTTTTAAAGTCTCTTCAAAAATCCTTTAACAACAACCTTCTCATGGTCGTCCTTTGATTAAGGTTGTCCATCATCGGCAACTGTATTTCTCAACAGCTCAAATTTATTTCTACATGTGACACAGATCAAAATATATTAGTCGTCATGTAGATAAAAATGCTTGTATCATAGCCTTCAAATCAATAAAAAAAAATTCAGATATGTCCTAGCACATATTTATGCACTTCATTATCTTTAATGTTTCCATGAGTGAAACACAAACAATTCTCAATTGTTTCTATAGTCATACAATCATCATCACTATGATGTCAAAACATTTACTTTTATTAGTAAATCAATCTCTCATACCAGATAAATACAATAATCAAAAAGGAAGGGGTCAATGAACTCTTCCCTCATCCAAATCCTTCTACACAACCCTAGACTTCCAGTCCAATTGAGTTACTCCAAGGCCTCACCACCTTTACTTAATATGGTTGTTAAGAACCAAATATCAATATAGCATAGAAAAACCTCATAATACGTACTCAACGCCTTGAAAAAGAGAGAAATTCAGATAATAAGCCTCTTCAAGGGGGAAACCTCCTTATTCCCACATAAATGTCCAATTCCAAGATGATTCCAAATGAAAATGTCTCCTTGGTATATATAGGAGACTACGAGGTATAATTACAACTAATGGAATAAAGCTGACATAAATAAAATAACATTACTAATGTAATATACCCCAATTAAGGGGTAATGAGCCACTATTTAGGGCTTAACATGCCCCTCCCCTTGAGACAAGTGCTATCTGCAACTCTTGAGTAACTTTGGATGCTTCTATATAAAAGACTCATCTTCCCAATTGGAATCTTCAGCTGGTAGTTTTCTCCATTTAATGAGATACTCTGAAATGGATCTATTCCTCAGCTGGAGAATTCTTGTGTCAGTGATGGATTCAGGCTCCAATATGATTTTTCCTTCCTCATCAAGTTCTAGAAATATAGTTTGAATTGGGATCTTGTCACCTATAACCTTATTTAAGAATGAAACATGGAAAACTAGGTGTACTCGTGAAGATGCAGACAACTCCAATTTGTATGCCATAGTACCAATCTTTTGAAACACCTTATAAGGGCCATAGTACTTTGGTGATAATTTATTATCCTTCTTGGCTTGCTTGAGGGACATATGTTTGTATGGTTATAGTCTTAAAAACACCCAATCCCCTACTTCAAAACTCCGTTCACTACGATTTTGATCTGCTTGTTGTTTCATGCGAGTATGTGCCATGGTCAGGTTGTCCTTTAATATTTGGAGAACTTGTTGTTGATTCTTGATGTGGTCTTCCAGTGCTTGAACCTTATATTTTTCTGGAAGGAGGGTGGTATCCATAGAGTGCCATAAATGGTGTCATTTTTGTTGCAGTATGAAAGGAAGTGTTATACCACCATTATGCCAAGGGTAACCATTTAAACCATTGTGTTTGTTTATCATATACAAAGAAACGAAGGTAGCCTTCCAGACATTTGTTCACTATCTCGGTTTGTCCATCAGATTGAGGGTGATAGGATGAGCTATGAGCCAATTGAGTACCCAAACAAGAAAATAATTATGTCCAAAAATGTCTAGTGAATATGGGATCTCTATCACTTACAATAATCTTTGGGTTGTCATGTAGCTTTTGAACTGTCTCCATGAATGCAGTGGCAACTATACTAGCTTTGAAGGGATGTGAGAGTGAAAAAAAGTGTGCGTACTTTGTCAGCTATCAACAATCACCATGATGACACTCTTTCCTTCAGACTTCGGTAACCCTATGATGAAATCCATGGAAAACTCCTCCCAACACTGACTTGAGATGGCTAATGGTTGTAAAAGACCTGGGGTCTTAATTGTTTCCACCTTATTTTGTTGGCAAATGAAACATTCTGCCACAAACCTTTGAACATCAGTTTTAAGTCCATCCCAAAAAAATTCCTTCTTGACCCTATGGTAGGTTTTCAAAAATCCTGAGTGCCCTCCTACTGGAGAGGTGTGCAATTCCAATAGTACCTTTTATTTGAGTTGGGAGTTATTACATAAATATAAGCGATGTTTGTACCATCATGAATCATTTTTCCATGTAAATGATGCACTGTAATCCTGTTGCACTTTTTCATCATTCTTCCATTAATCCCTTACTTCTATTATCCAATCGGGTTGGATGATCAAGATAGCATAGATAAAGGCCTCAACATCTTCATCCTTTCCTAAGAGTGCATCTGCCACAACATTTTACTTCCTTTTTTATAGACGATTTCAAAATCATAACCCAATATCTTGGTTACCCATTTTTTTTGTTCTTTTGAAGATAGCCTTTGTTCCAAGAAGTATTTAAGACTATCATGATATGTTTTGACCTTGAAGTGCCTACCTATTAGGTAAGGACACCATTTCTTCAATTCATGTAGTATTGCCATCATTCCCTTCTCATAAAGGGGTTTTTGTAAGTTATTTCCCTTGAGTGGTCGACTTTCAAAAGCCAGGGGCCTTCCTTCTTGCATTAGGACAACACCAATTCCATTTCCCGAGGCATCACATTCCATAATAAAGGTTTTTGTGAGGTCTAGACTGGTCAAGACATGAGCTTTTCACATCACCTCTTTAAGTTGTTCAAAACCTTTAGTTGCCTCTATAGTCCATGAAAATGCATCCTTCTTAGTTAGTGTCGTTAAAGGTGTTGTTATTCTTCCATAGTGTCGAGCAAACTTGCGGTAGTAACCTGTCAAACCCAAAAATCCTCTAAGATTCTTCAATTTTTTTGGAATCAGTCAGTCCAACACGGCCTTAATCTTCTCAGGGTCTACCTTGACACCTTCATGAGATACAAAATGACCCAAATACTCTACCTCCTTCACTCCAAAAGAACATTTGGATGGTTTGGCATATAGTTGTTTCTCCTTTAGTAGTTGTATCACCTTGTCAACATGTCACACATGATCCTCCCAAGACTTGCTATAGATTAGTTTATCATAAAAAATTACTAACACAAATTTTTGAAGGAAGGCCTTGAAATAGGAATTCATCAACCCTTGGAATGTGGAAGGTGCATTTGTAAGGAGAAAAGGCATGACCAAGAATTCATAATGGCCTTCATGAGTTCAGAATGTTGTTTTTGGGATATATTCTTCCTTCATTTTAATCTGATGATACCCTGAATGGAGATCCAACTTTGTGAAATAGATTTCTCCATGTAGTTCATCTAACAACTCATCAATGATGGGAATGGGAAACTTAACTTTAATGGTGATCTTGTTGATCTCTCTATAATCTGGACACATACGCCATGAGCCATATTTCTTGAATACCATTACCACCGGTGCAGAGTAAGAACTTTGGCTAGGTCTAATAATGCCAGCCTCTAACATTTCTTCAACCATGCGTTCAATTTCACTCTTTTGGGCATAAGGGTATCTGTATGGCCTAATGTTAGGAGGAACACTCCCAGGAATTAGGTGAATATCATGATCATGATTTCGAGTGGGTGGAAGACCTTTGGGAATATCTTCAAATACTTTGGAATCATTATCAATGATCCATTGGAGATCTAGAGGAATATATGGCTTAGATGTTTGAACATCTAGTGAGCATAGTTGTGCAATAACACCACTAGTACATATAACCAAATTTGTGACGGTTTTTCGTTGATATTGCCACACTTATCCGTCGCAATTTCCACGAAAGATGAGAATTTTTTTCGTCGCTATATCCACGATCCAGGTGTTCGTGGAAAAATCAACGAAATTAGCTCTCCATGTGTCATCACCATCAAAATGGGTTAACCCTATGAATCATCGAAATTACGATGAAAATTCATCGCAATTACGAGGCACAACCGTGGAAATTACGACGAAACTTAGTCGCAATTGTGATGAAACATTATGCCAAGACAAAAACTTACGACGTAGCAGTTGTATGTGTGACGCAAAACCGTGGCAAATGGTGATGAAAATTTGTGGCAATAGCGATGAAAATTTATGTCAAAACCAAATTTACGACGTAGATGTTGTATGTGCTACGAAAAACCATGGCAAATTGCAACGAACTTCCATCCCTATTGCCACGTTTTTCAAAATAAAAATTGGCTTCCAACAAACTATCGTCGATATTGCGACAATGACTTTAAGTTTTAAGAAAAATAATAATACAACATATGGTATTACCATATTATATTGTAA
>JASDQU010400280.1:0-10832 GCA_032191745.1 Picea mariana | reverse complement strand
TCGTCCAGCCTGCGCACGTCTTGCACGGCTTCGGTGCCAAATCTGCACTTATGAGAACTTAGTACAAAAGTCTCCTCTATCTGAACCCTGCAGTCACACACTCCTTGCGGACAAATTCCACTGCACTCCTTGCAGGAATTCTCTGGTACAATATAGAGAAACAATTGAAACTAATTTCCTACTCTCATAGATTTCAATTCAACTCTAAAATCACATAGATTTCCACAAGTTCTCTGCTTGCTCTTCTCCTCTGAATGCTTCAATAATAATACAATGTACAAAGGAGGGTGCCTATATTCCGTTCGCCCTCTCGAATTCTATGACTATCAAATATACAACTAATTCCTATCTAACAGCATTAAATTTATTAAATGCCTTCCTATCTACTAAGGACGTGAGCTTTTAAAGGTTCAAGGTCCCCTTTCCAATACAAGCGCGCTTCTTTATGAATGCCTTCATTAAAGAACGACACAACAATTTCCAAAGAATTTCAAAATTTGTATAGGCGCTTTCCAGCTGTCTTTTCTACTCGATGTGTTGGCTCGCTTGATACGTTGGCGATGCTCCTGCATCAATCACTATTTACCAAAATGGTGTAACTGTAATAGACTGTACTTATACAGAAAGATGATGTCACATTATATAAGTAACTAGATGATATCAATTGGCAATCAACCCATTTTACATAAAGAAAATATTGAATCAATGAGTCTGAGACATCTCTCTCTTTTAAAGAAACTCGGTACCATTCCATATCAGATGGAATACATCACATTGTTCAATTATAGGATATTATAGAAGTAGGTCACTCTGTAAGAGTATAGGTAAGGAGATACATGAATGTCATAAACCACATACCGATATAACATCTAAGGGTAGTTTTCTATTTACAAGAAATAAAAGATCCATCTGGAAAGATAACCACTGTATTAAATCACAGCGTAATGGTAAACATGTAAAATTGCCCATTTGGTGTTCGACATAAAAAGGGAATATAATTCTTATAGTTCTGTACATATAGCTGACAATTACAAAATATCAAAAACCCCCTGTGACATAGTGATAGATGCATGGCTATGGATGTATATAAACCTATATATATGTCTAGGTATGCATTCTGGAAATACATCACAAGATCGTAACCTTACACAGACCTTTTTATCCCTAATCTAATTACTACAAACTCGGAATGAAGCATATCGGAAATATGTATATATATAAAGAAGGTCGAATGAAATTAAATGAGGTATATATGGTATTGTAGATCTAATACCTTCAAATTTCAGGCATCTAGAATTTAAATAGAACATTCAATCTAAGATATAATCACAATAAATAAATTCTTGGGTAAGGTGAGACCCAAACAATGCACTCAATAGTCATTTCATTAAATTCAAAAGAATAAGAAAGTCCTGTTTATAAACTGCTACCAGAGTCATACTATAATAACTGGGCCAAACGTTATGTTACATTGGAAATTTTTCCCATTTCAAATCCGATAGGAAACTAAGAAAAAGGACTATATTGAGTGATTACATGTTCACAAATGCAACTAATGAAGTTCTGGAGGGGTTATAACAGGGAACTCGATTACCTTTTACATCGGGCTCATGGATGAACATCTGAATTCTTCTAGTAAATGAAACCCTGGAAAAATTTAACAGTCGAAGATTAGCATTTTATATATGAGGAAGACTAAAGAAGCATACAAATATTAATACATCCTACCAAGACGCTACTTAATTTTGAATTTGCGATGCCTCAGACTTTTTGTTTCTTCTTATTGTCTTCCGTCGGGACAGACACCCAGGGCTGAGAGCGGATAGCGCCATAACTCACTGATGGGTACCCTCACATCAGACAGGGCCCATCATTAGTGATATGTTTCAGTATTCAAAATGATTTAAATTAGCATCAAAAAAAAATTCACACAACATCTAATGAATAATGAAATACAGTAATCGACTATACAAAAATCCTTCTGAAAACATAAACTACACATATACCCTAGCCTAAACAGAGTACAAGTTCTTTAGTTTTTTTAAAACCGAGCACACAGTAGGGTTATCCCTACAAGAGAAAACCCTCCCTCAGACTCTCGAGGAATTTGATTATGAATCCCGATTCACGATAGGCGGCCACCAAAAACCCTAGGTCTCGAAACATAGATAAACGAGGCTAGTACTTCCTCTCAATAACTAGAGGAGGAAACACCATTAAACTCAAGAAAATCACTTTTATAGGATTCAGGATGGAATCAAAGAATTACATATAGATTACATCAAATGAAAGGAAATCTGTAAATTACTGCACCATTTTCTTTATCAACCATAGTAGTGTTCATAGGGAGAGAACTTACTAGGAATGTGAACCCTGCCGTCTACTACAATCTTGAGACAACCACCATGACAAAAAAATTCTCTCCAACATATTGTTGCACATAACCTCTTCGCAGAATGCAATAATGGAAAACTGGAGACCCACTCGAAACCTAAGCGATGCCTGGTCTTCTCAGAATAAATGTGGAGAGTGCGGAGGACGATTGGCCATGTGACTGTGGCAGGGTTGATATGAAGCTTTGGGCATAGAGCCCATTCAATTCATTGGAATGCATAGATCTGCCACTAATGAAGTTGCAGGACTATAACTACCTGGACCTTGGACTAACCCTTCACATTAAATAAGGTCGAATTTGATCCCTTCTTACTTGACAGAAGTTAAATACGCTTTCATGCCTCTGTGTTATTTGGAATTCAATAATTCGATCCTAATTGTCATTTATCCACTAATGTGTATATTTCGAGCTCTAATTAAACCACTGGTCCCAATAACCATTACATAATCGGGACTTGGTAGTTAAGCTAGGTACTTGGCATTTAAAACCCAACCCCACGACTATTATGGATAGGAACTAGTTCAAATCTCCTAAGGTTAAAAATCATCAAGTGGACCTGTGCGCAGTCATAGACTCTTATGCTAAATAAAGTTTCGCATGTTTTCATAAGACCCCACTTATATTTATAGCCCCACGTAGATATATAAGGACTAGAGCCAGAAAGG
Source organism: Picea mariana (assembly GCA_032191745.1). Taxonomy (NCBI): domain Eukaryota; kingdom Viridiplantae; phylum Streptophyta; class Pinopsida; order Pinales; family Pinaceae; genus Picea; species Picea mariana. The sequence continues at coordinate 7,772 of JASDQU010400280.1, read as the reverse complement.
GGTCCACTAAAGCCTTGGGACCTTACCATTATAACCTTTCTACTCATGTTAGTCAAAGATGTTATAGATAAGGCAATCTTGTGGTAAGTGGAACTTTAGGAATTCCTTAACAAGATAATAGAGTGTAAGGTAAGATTTTATTACAAATTTCTTTCTAACATAGTTATGACAACATAGACCTCTTCTACTATAAACAGAAAAAAAAATCTGGTTGGTAATTATGAGGTACATTACATATGGTATCAGAGCAACAGGTTACAATTCTTAGACCTTGAATAGGGCCATCTGGTTTACTTAAAATATAATTCCATTTTATAAAGCTAATAAAAAACCTTCATTGTTATAGAAAAAAAACCTCTCTGCTTTGTGTTAATCATGGCAGTAGTAAATGATGACAAACAAATCAAAGTTGAAGGAAATCCAGATCAGAGACCTCTTGAACACCCAAGATAGTACAGTGATGGGAGCTCACCCACTGAAGTACTGGAAACAATGAGGAATCTTATCATCAAACTACAGGTTTTTAAAGCCAACAATGAGAAACTGAAGAAAGCATAGCAGGAACAGCAAGAGATAAATAAAGTCCTGTTGCACAGTATAGTGACCAAGAAAATCCCAAAGGACGATAACCATGAAGAAGAAGTCAGCAAAAGGGCCTCCAAGAACTAGGGTCCTGAAACCAAAAAAGGGGACAGTTCGTCTGAAGGTACACCTTCAGCTGAGGAAAAAACTAAAACAGATAGAAAAAGAAAACAAGTAGACTACCTTGAAGGATAATTTAAAAAGATTAAACCAGCTACCTTTGATGGAGAATCCAGGACAAGAGAAGAAGCTGAAGCATGGTTGTTGGACATCAAAATATATTTCTAGATCTACAACTATTCCAGCAATATGAAAGTCAGAATGGCCATCTACAATCTAAAAGGGAAGGCCAGCATTTGGTGGCAAGACCTGAAATTGTCCAAGGGCCTAAAGGAGAAGTAGTTGGAATGGTCTAACTTTAAGAAGTATTTCAAGAAATAGTACCTTTCGGAAAACTACTATGAAAGGAAACGAAAGAATTTTACCAGTTACGACTTGGACAAATGATGATGGAGGACCTTATAAAAACAATTCTGGAACTACTAAGGTTCGTATCATACATCTAGGAGGATAAGGTCAAACATTAGCGATTCTTAAGTTGTTTACCATAGTCCTACAAGGATAGAATTGAGTTTGACAACCCCAAATCCTTGAGCAAAGTACTCGGGAAAGCATGAATGTGCTACAACCAATATAAATAGAGGGCAGAATTTCCCAAATCCTGGAAGGATAAGAAACATGATCAAATGAATTAGTGGAAGAAAGGATACTAGCCAGCTCCATATAGGAATGCAGCAAAAAGATTTACAAGAAAATATTTTCATTCAAACCATCTGAATACGCAAGGGAGCGGTAAACCATTAAATATGGGAATGAAAAAGTTTGGGGACAGCCCCCACGAACCATTAAAGTGTTGGGAAGGTGGAGAAATTCATCTAAGGAGGAACTGTCCACATTTAATTTCATCAAACGAAACTGTTGTTCATAATTTGCAGGAAGCCTCGACGGTGGGTAACGTGGGCAGAAGCCTGCATCGGGGAAATGCAGCCATAGATGGTCAACAAGCTGACCACCAGTCCTCTATGGTATAAATTGAAGGTAAAATCAATAACACTCAAATTTCTATTTTAATTGACTCTGGAGCTATGTTAACTTATATTACTCCTGATGTGGTAGAGTCAAATAAACTTAATAAACTAAAGCACGCAAAATCATCACTGGTAAAACTAGTAACATGAACTAAAAGGAAAGTAGTTGATTTTATTTCTGATTTTGAGTTCACCTTAGATGGTCAAAATATAAGAACAAGCCTGAACATCCTACCACTAGGATCTTACGATATGATTATTGGGATGGATTGGTTTGAATAGCACAAAGCGGTACTGGATTGTTATACAAAGATACTTAACTATAAAGACGATTTTGGCACTACTAGAACAATCCAAGGTATACCAAAACCGATATTAGTTAGACAAGTTTCAGCGATGCAATTCAAGAAATGTATGAGAAAGGGATGTCAAGTTTATGCCATCCAAGTAATGAACCTGTTAGACAAAGGAGATAAGCCAAAGCTAGAAGACTTTGCTGCCCTACGTAAATTTAGAGACATGTTTGTGGATGAGATACTGTAATTACCTCCTAGAAGGGAAATAGACTTCTCCATAGACCTACTACCTGGTTCAGTCTCTATCTCAAAATCACCTTACCGAATGAGTTTACCAGAATTGATAGAACTAAAAATACAACTACAGGAATTGTTAGACAAAGAGTATATCAGACCAAGTGTTTCACCATGGGGGGCACCAGTCCTCTTTGTGAAAAATAAATACAACACTCTAAGAATTTGTATCAATTATAGACAATTGAATAAAATAACTATTAAGAACAAGTACCCCTTACATAGGATAAATGACATGTTTGGTCAAGTAGGTGGGGCCAAGATCTTTTCAAAATTGGATTTACGATCCAGTTATCATCAAATTAGGATAAGGGATGAAGATACAAACAAAACAAATTTTCAAACAAGATATGGACACTACGAATTTGTAGTCATACCTTTCAGACTCTCTAACGCACCGGCCACATTTATGTGCCTAATGAACAGTATTTTCAGCCAGTACTTAGACAAGTTCGTAGTAGTATTTATCGATGATATTCTGGTCTATTCTAAAACAAAGGAAGAACATGAAGAACACTTAAGAATGGTCTTGCAAATGTTGAGGAAACACAAACTGTATGCCAAATTCGATAAGTGTGACTTTTACCAAAAAGAAATACAATATCTAGGACATGTAATTTTAGTAGAAGGCATTGTCATAGAAAATGAGAAAATCAAAGCCAACTTAGAATGGCCAGTACCTAAGGATGTAGCGGATATCCAGTCATTCATGGGAATCACCAGATATTACCGTAGATTTATAAAAGGGTTTTCCAAAATAGCCTACCCTATCATGTCATTACAAAAGAAAGGGACCAAGTTTAACTGGTCACAGAAGTAACAAGACAGTTTTGACAAGATGAAGGAGTTATTGACAACTCCACCCATCTTGAAGGTAGCAGACCCAGATAAAGACTTTACCATCTATGTCGATGTGAGTAAAGAAGGACTAGGTGGTGTCCTAACTCAGGAAGGACACGTAATTTGTTATGAGTCTCATAAATTAAAAGAACATGAGCGAAATTATGTCACTCATGACTTAGAATTGGAAGCAATAATACATGCCTTAGAAATGTGGTGACACTACTTAATGGGAAGAAAATTTCTACTATTGACTGATAATAGCGGCGTGAAATATCTTTTTATCCAACCAGATCTTAATGAAAGGAAATCAAGATGGCTAGCCTTTTTGAGAGAATTTGACTTCGAAGGGAAAAACACAGAATACTTGGCTAGGTGCCAATATTGTCAACAGGTTAAGGGAAAACACCAGCATCTAGCCAGCCTATTACAACCATTACCAATACCAGAATAGAAATGGGAGACCATATCACTACATTTTATAACAGTTTTGCCAAAAACTCAGAAATAGAATGATTCTATTATGGTTGCAATCGATAAACTCAGTAAGTCTACACACTTTATTCTTGTGAAATCTACTTTTAAAGCTATACACATTGCTGAAATATTTATGAAAGAAATTTTTAGACTGCATGGTATTCCTAAAATGGTGATTTCAGATAGAGACGTAAAATTCACATCCTCTTTTTGGAAGGAATTGTTTGCAAGGATAAATACTAATTTGAATTTCAGTACGAGTTATCACCCAAAAATGGATGGGCATACCAAAAGGACAAACCAAATCGTAGAGGATATGCTCCGCATGTACGTAAGAACAAAACCAAAAAAGTGGGAAGACTACCTACACTTGGTAGAATTTTCATATAACAATGGGTACCAAACTTTGGCTAAGTTAATCCCTTTTGAGGTACTGTACGACAGCAAGGGTATGACTCCAATTAGCTGGGATAACCAGGTTGACAGACTCATGGTTGGACCAGAGATGCCCCGATAAATGGAGAACATGGTAAGGAAGGTACAACAAATCTTAAAAGAAGCACAGGACAGACAGAAGAGCTATGCAAATAAAAAAAAAAGACACCTGGAATTTCAAGTGGGAGACCATGTCTATTTGAAAGTCAAAGCTCGAAAAAGTTCATTGAAATTAGGAAACAATGCCAATATGGCACCCAGGTTTTGTGGGCCCTTCGAGATACTAACTCAAATTCGGAGCACTAAAACGATGTTTGACCATAGCTTTTGGAGAACAAGAATCAAGGCCTCAACATCCTGTGACAGATCTATTGTTCAGCTGCTTTAAGGACAACAATGATTAAGCCAAAAGGAGGCCGCACAGTTGGAGTCGTAGATCCCTGGACCATCTTGGGAATTTCGTTGATCTTGTACTCATGCCATTCCAACTAATGCATATTTTTAAGGGTATGATTACCATGTTTTGGGGAAAGAGGTTGTTCCCCCCTTTGATGTATAAAAGACAGTTTATTCTTGTAACTGGGGATGTCCCCATTAAGATTGTAATAACCTTTTTCAGATTTGTAAAGAACTACCTATTTTGCTATCTTCATCTTTGCTGTAACCAGCGCAACCCTGATCAGAGAGTTGGGCCCGCTCTTCTGATCAGGTGTTGTGTCTTTCTGTGTGTGTTTTTATCAGTTTTATGCTTGCTGTTACAATGTGTTATTTAGAATATTATGCTTGCTGTTACAGTGTGTCATTTAGCAATTTATGCTTGTTGTTACAGTGTGTTATTTAGCAAATTATGATTGTTGTTACAGTGTGTCATTTAGCAATTTATGCTTGTTTTTACAGTGTTGCTTCTTAGTTTATGCTTGCTATTACAGCGTGTGATTCTTATGAGTATCGTTCGGAAGTTGTAGTTAATCCAGTTAACAATAATGTTTTGAATCTTAATTTATGAACCCATTGGCCAGAACGAATTGTACTCTTGCCCCTGCATATACCTTATACATTGCCTTGAAAGGATACGCACCCGGATTGATAAATTAATGTAGGAAAAGGGTGAATAAATTGTTCATACCTGGACCCCAACATTTTGGCACTGTTGTCGGGGAGGCTAACAAGGTGCAAGACAATGATCCGGACCAAACAGAGGGTCAATCTCTTGTCCTGGGGAGAGAACGAGTTTTCTCACTCTGCTTCAAGTCTTGAGCATAGGTGGTCTTTCCGCTTGCTTTTATTTTCACTTTTTCATTTTTGTCAATATCTTGTCCTGGGGAGGGAGGAGTATTTTGACACCCTACTCTAGATCCTGAGTTAGGATTTATTTCTTTCAAACCCTTGTGTTTTTATTGAAAACCTAGATTTTACCCTGGGGAGGGAGGAGTCTTTTGACGCCTTGCTTCAGGCTTGAAAGGTATCAGGTCTTTTTTGTGGCGTGTTTTGTTCTTGTCCAGGGGAGGGAAGAGTCCTTTGACACCCTGCTCTGGGCCTTGAACTCTAGATTCTTTTTTTTTAGCTGCCTTTCTTTTTCATAAGATATTTTATCTTGGGGAAGGAATGGTCCTTTGACATCTTACTTTAAGACTAACGCATTGTATGTTCATGCCAAAACCCTCACTTGTATGAACAAAGAATCGAATAACGGGGGCAGTGGGAAAGCCCCAAAGAAGGGAGGACCAGATTTGGGAAGAAAGACCTTCATCGAGTAGATTATAGAAAAGGATAAATCAGAAACATCATATCGTGCAGTCGTGAGACCAAAGGCATGAAGAGTGAAGTTTGAAGGAAAATCACTAGATCAACCAGTGTTGTCTACAACATTCTTGGGTGATACAACACAGCAGGTCCCTCTAGTAGTTGAAGAAGCATCTAGTGGCATACCTGAACAAGGAAATCTTATGATGATAGCAGAAGGGGAAGAGGTCGCAATAAGAGCCTTGACAGAGTCAGACCACTCCAACAAGAGAGAGAAGTTTGTAGCAGAGGGATCAAGTCATCAGAACGCAGAAGAAAGGATCAAAGGAGTATTTTCATCACCAAGAGACCGGGGAAGTGTTGCTAAAGCAACTCAGATCAAAGGGGTAGAAAAGCCTCAGCCATCTCCTACAGGATCTAGTGAAATACCCAGCGATTATTGGAAGATATTTATGGCTCCCACAACCTCTACTATCGAATTTCCAATTGGAAACCTGGGATTTGGTGCGCCCACTAAACCTATTCCATTAGAAGCCTTACCAAACTTTCATGGGATGGTTTCAGAATATCCCGACACATTTCTATTTGAATTCGACATAGTATGTCGAGGGTATGACTACATGACGGAAGCCCAAAAGTTAAAAAATTTTCCTTCTACATTGAAATGGATGGCTCCACGATGCTTCATGGGCCTTGGAGGAAGCACTATTTACACATGGGATGATATGCAGACAACTTTTTTGGAAAAATTCCAAGATTACTGTAAATCCTGGAACATTAAGGAAGAACTTTTCAAGTTCGCACAAAAAGAAGATGAGAGTTTGGAAGATTGTGTGGAACGATTCAAGTACACCTTACAGAGGTCGAGTCACTCTGACCTGGATAAGAAAATTCAAAAAAAAATCCTCCTCTAATCTTTCTGTGAGGATTCAATGGAACTATTGAACATTGTGGGAAAAAGAGACATCTCTAAGGAAAGATTCGAAGGTATTTGCGAGTTATGAATTCAGTGCTCAAGAGGACTTTCAAGAAATAGACAAGGGATTCACTCAGTAAAAGGGCCTGGTGGAGGTGTTACAAAAGTAGAAATTGGAAACCTGCTAGACAATCTAAGGATGGATATCCTCAGCACCCTGTCAGCACAGATGGATACGCTGCAAGTAAAGCAGAAGCAGCTAGAATTGGACAGGACTATGGAAATATTATGCCTAATGTGTAGAAAGAAGCATCCAAAGAGGGAATGTCCACTAAACTCCATAGAGGAATGTGCAATCTGCGAGCTAAATCATCCAACAAGCTCATGCCCCTCCCTGCCAGGCCTGAAAGAAGTATTTCAAGGAACAGGGAAAGACATGGAGCAACTATACCTCATGGGGTCTAGAAAGCCATGGAAACCTCGACCACCAATGGGAAATCAAGGTATGTACTCAGATCCATCTCAGTATTTAAATAATTCCAATATGAACCCTCAATCCATGACCTATCCTTCCATGTGGCCACAATACCAGTTTCCATTGTGGTAGTAGTGGAACTCTCAATCTATTTCAAGCTCCCCATGGGATCCAACTTGGCGAGGATCCCCTCCTAGGCAGTTTCCTCAATCGATGCCATAGCAGCAACTCCAACTGCCCTCTAATGTGCCTCCAGGTAACCAACCTGCTCATCCTCAGCTCCCAATCCAACCTGATCTGAATCCTAATAACAGGGGAGTTCATCAAACTGACATTCTTAACCTACCTTCATATAGCATTTCCACTGCAGAGTTGTACGAAATGAATCTACAATCAAGGTGGATAGTTGATGATCAACCTCCTCCAGTTACCATGGAATGACTTGACAGTGAAGGTAAGGAATCATAACTGATTAGTAAAGAGCCAAAACAAACTGATAGAAATCAGGCATCTCCTGTAAAACAACATCAATCTGAACCACCTTACCCAAAGAGACTAACTTTGAGTAAATCAAGCCCTCAAGCTCAATTTGATTTATTAGGAGAACTGCAGAATTTATTTGTTAA